>CAVNYN010277180.1:0-17233 GCA_963692815.1 Nyctanthes arbor-tristis
CGAAGACTTCATCGGATACCATGAAGAGGAGGGGAGACATGAGAAAGAAGAATTAACCGGTGTGGACTTGGGTCTTTATCAAACAGCAAGTGTCTAAATTTTCTTGTGGAGAAATTAACCAGTATCACTCTTTTTATCATTAATATTGGTTTTAGTTTAGTTCTATTCAAGAATGTTCCTGCAAAAGGCCAAAACGTGACATTTTCTAGATGTTAAATGTAGAATTTAGCTACGATAAATTGAATGCAACATTACCTTGATGACTGTTGTTTCGTTATAGTTAAAAATGACAAAGTAGAGGTGTAAAATGGACTAATCTAGACTGAGCGAACTAATTTATACTTGAAAATTTTCTACCACCCTCCAAGTCTGTTAGAAACCCTCTGTTGGTACCTGTTCTCTTTAAATTTCAGTTAGTATAGTGTGAAGAAGGGATAAATGAGCAATTGGTCTTTTTCGACATGAAAGTCGCTACCTTTTTGGTTGTTGCTTTAAGAACGGCTAAACTAAATGTTGTTAAAATTGTGCTGTAATAGTTGAATGCTCATATTTTCGCCTAAAAGATTCGGATTTGAATCACACCAATCCCTCTCCTAAGTTCCCTCCCTCCCCCTTATCTCCTCATTGTATTGTTGTATTAAAAAAAAGGGATAACTCGAAGGATGATTATCCAATAAATAGAGGTAATTATGGATAATTTTGCTAGTTATCAGTGTCTAAAGTGGTGGTAGGTTTTTATGTTGTACTTTTTGAATTAAAAAAATTGAGTGTGAAAATTTGGATTTATTTCTATATGATGAAAAGCCAAAAAAAAAAAAATGAATAGCTGGCCACTTCAAGTTTGCAACAATGAATACCTCGAATAAACCCATCAAGATCAGCGTTACGTTTTAATTTTATCACATAAACTTCAGTAAAACGGAACTTATCAGAGTTTTCATTGGTGCAAACGGACCCGGTTAATTGGAGTTTCTGGTTTCAATTCTCAACAAACGTGGCAACAAATCTCTGACCACTGGATTTAAAAGTACAATTCGTTCGAAGGCAAACTTCCAGCCTCAACTGTCATATCTCTCAAATTCTATTGCTTTTTATCCATACAATCGTTAAATGGACAGCTTCTTTACAATGATTATCCGTAGAATTGTTACCATTCACAATTTTAACAATTCATAACTAATCGAAATGCATGTTTCAAAAAAAAAAATATATATATATATATATATACTAATCGAAATGCATAGTATTCCGCATTTTGCACATTCTCAAGCGCTCTAATAAAATACAATTGACACAGATCAACTCCACTTCCTGCCTTCCTCTGTGTATATGATATATAAGGAGAAACATCTGTCTCTTCCTCCCTCGCGAGTTCTAATCTGTGGATTCTTGTTAAAAGAGTAAGAATAGTTCAAGAAATCATGGTGTTCCCCAAAAAGATGCTCTTGGTTTTTCATATTTTTTTCTTGTTCATTAAACCCAGTTTCCCGGACCTAATTCTGGATTCAAAAGAGCTTTCTGAGTTACCCATTAATTTCCTCAACACTGCTACGAAATCTGAGGTATTTGATTGGATGGTGGGTATCAGAAGAAAGCTGCACGAGAATCCTGAACTGGGCTATGAAGAATTTGAGGCTAGTAAACTTATCAGAGAAGAATTGGATAAGATGGGGATTTCTTACAAATACCCAATAGCAGTTACTGGTGTGGTTGGTTCCATTGGTTCAGGAAACCCTCCCTTTGTCGCCATAAGGGCAGATATGGATGCGCTTCCGATACAGGTTTGTGAATTTTTTTCTTTCACTTGAATTATTGCATTTCTCTTGGCTTTTATGTCAAAAGATTGGATTTTTCTTTTCTATTTTGTATTTTTAGTCTTGTAGAACTTGGATTGTTTCATGTGAAAAGTTTGAGATTACTTGCTTAGAGTTATAAATTTGCACGAATCTGTGCAAGAAGTATCACTGATCTCTCCTTGAATTTGAGAGTCGTTTAATATTCTGCAGGAAATGGTGGAATGGGAGCACAAGAGTAAGAATGCAGGAAAGATGCATGCTTGTGGGCATGATGCACATGTTGCCATGCTCCTTGGTGCTGCAAGGATTCTTAAGGAGCATAGGGAACTATTAAAGGTTCATGTCCTGGCATATATTATCTTCTCATGGTTATTACAATTGGATACTGTTTTTGCTTAATTGGAATTTTGGATGGATATTTGTGTAAATGCTTAGTCAAAGGAAGAAAAAGAGTAGAAATCTGAAAAACAAAATTTTGCCCCATGTCTCTGTGTTTCTGGTCATGTGGGTGTTTTCATTTCTTCAGAAAGGGATCTGAGTCTGAGGGAGAGCCGGAGCGGGTGTTGTACAAAACCTCAAGCTCTTTTTATTTTGATATACCGGCTAAGAGAATGTATTATTTTGATCATTTTGCGACAGTGAAATGCTTGAAATGCCGTGACCGAAATCTTCAGCTATTGCCCATTAGATGCAATGGTTTTATTCATTTATATGTTATTTCCAGCACACCTAACCATGAACAAAAAAGTAGTGAAGAAGTTTACTGGGAACTAGCATTAGTTTGTTGTGGTTGTCTTCAGACATGCCACATATCACCTCTCACAAGCTGGCTAGATTTGCTTTTCATGACAACGAGTTTACTAGAATTGGATGACACGACGCTCTTCCGATCTATTTAAGGCTGGATCCATATTGAAACTAATAACATATGTTTTCAAAAGTTGATCATTCGTATTATCTTTTACTTATGCAAAATGTACTGATGCAGGACAAATTATAGAAAATAGTAGACTGATCGATATAAGAAAAGTTAGGCAATAGAAATCTTAAGAAGAACTCGAAGAATCACTCTTAGAGACCTTAGACATCAGATCTACGGCCAGAATTTTTCATAAATCTGATTAGAGATCTTCTCTTCCCAGGATGAGAGCTTACAAGCATATTTAAAGACTTCTTGGACTATTCCAGACTTCAAGCATTAATGTTTCAACTGCTACAATTAACTCACTCTTACACCAACCTTTTTGACATCCTCTAGAGTCTACAAAGTTACAAGATACATTAAATTTATCATAGAACCCCCCCCCCCGGGGCGCGGGGTCTTTGACTCTCTACACACACTCATACCATCATGTCTTGAGCATCTTTAGTCAAACAGGTGCCTTTACTTTATAGAAGAATAAACAAATGGCAGCTTTTTAATGCAATATCAATATTCTTGTTCTTCGAAACAGAGAGCTCATAGGATTAGCTTCTATTGTGTTAGTTCCTAATCCCTTAGTGCTGAACTTTTTTGTCAATTTTTCTTTGAACATTTATGCCTCAATCTCTACAACTTATTTCACTTCCAAAAAACTCAACAATTCAAATCTACACCAACCACATATTCTCTCCAAATAATTATTTCTCGCTATTCCCTGTAATCTCTCTCCACTTTTCCACCACACATTTCAAACTACCAAAAAAGCTAGAAGACTAGCTAGAGAGAGCAAACCCTTAAAAACTTAATACTTATGACTAAAGAGATCTTAGAATAATTGATTTTTTATTGATCAAAGTTGAAAGAAGGAATTTAACAAAACTAAACTCTACCTTTGTGTCGAAACAAGTAACTTGCAAGGAAAATGTAAAATAGAAAATTGTTGGAAGCTAGAGTGTACCTAGAAGTTAGTTACTTGTAAACTTATGCAAGATATGCTCTATGACTTCTAAATTCTGAATACATATCAAGTGTTAGTGTGTTACTCTCAGGAGTCTTCTTTTGTAACTGATGAAGTGTTTGGCTCTGTCATGTCCTGGACCCAAAATTGAGCAATATCCTGGTTCCTCTATCTTCATGCCAAGCCCCTTTTCATTTTGATTACTTTGTAATTTGATATTATGGAATCCAATGGTTTTATTTTCGTGGTTTCCTTCAATTTTTTTTTCCTTCTTCTCCTGGGTGGGGGGCTTGGGGTGGGAGTGGGGGCACTTTTTCTATGAAGCCTGGCTCTGTGTATGGAGCACGACTACCAATTAAAAACAACCAAGTCATGAAACCACATGCATGTGGCTTTTTTTTTTTTTTTATTGGTGGTCAGGCTCCCTTATGGAGCCCTATATGGCTCTATAGAGAAAGGGGTTGGGGGCGGGGGAGGACAGGTAAAATCTGTAGTTGTAAATGAATTTTAAAAGTTATTAAGGCACGTGTTCACTCTGGCTTTTCTTTTAAGAGCTGTTAAATTTCATGTCCAGCAACATATTTTCTATGAAAGTTATTTTTCACATTTTCTTTGTAACCTATCCCTACTTCTGCACCCCACTTCTGAACAAGCCACACCAAACATGCCATAAGAGATGTGATTTGATCTATTCTGACTGCCATTTTATGATAAACATAGAGATCTCAATGGTTAAATTGTTTCACAACTAAAGTATTTATGGCGCAGAGGCAGAAAACTGATGATTATACTCATCCCAGGCTGACATATGTATGTAGCCATGTGGATCTAATAACCAGCTATCTCAACATTTTATGGTATATAAACAGCTAAGCTGAGAGAAAATATACGAGATCAACAGCCTCTTAATATTCAAGTATACATCAAAGGATGCGATGCATGCTTGCTAAGACGTCTGCTTAGTTTATCATTTATAAATTATTATCCCACAGTGGAGAACAGAAAGTTGAGAGATTAGGGCTTGCTCTTTGTAGCTTTTGCTACAAAAAGAAGTGTGTGCCAAGATAAAGGCTGAACTGAAATAAAAAAAAAAATGTACCTTTTGAATAACAGCTTATGCTTATAGACGATGGAAGTCAATACTTTGCACTGTACCTTTGCTGTTACATAAGGTTTAACAGCTTCCCTCCATCTGCTGCTGAAGGTTTCTTGATTTTCTGATTTTAGCAGGGAACTGTATTTCTTGTTTTCCAACCAGCAGAGGAAGGAGGTGGAGGAGCAAAGAAAATGATAGATGCTGGAGCTTTAGAGAATGTCGAAGCCATCTTTGGTCTCCATGCTGCTACTCATCTGCCATTGGCTGAAGTGGAATCTCGATCTGGTCCTCTTTTGGCTGGAAGTGGTTTTTTTGAAGCTGTAATAAGCGGAAAAGGGGGTCATGCAGCCATTCCACAGCACTCAATTGATCCAATATTGGCTGCATCAAACGTGATAGTCAGCTTACAGCATTTAGTTTCTCGGGAAGCTGACCCTCTTGACTCTCAGGTCTCCCCCCCCCCCTGCAGATGTGGTATATGAGTCTTGTTCATTTGAAAAAAGAAATTTATTTAGGTTAAATAGACAGTCCAGTATTTGTAAAAGCTAGTCTTCATTTCTTTGGGTCTTCTGTGATCAGTTTCTTGTTTGGTCCACATTCACCCTAATTAATGGCATTATCCAAAATTTGTCAAAATCATAGTGCTCATCAACATGATATGTTGAGTTAGGCAATGCTTGGGTGTACTTTGATAAATGCAGATGGCAGCTTGCATGACATATATTCTCTTTACTAGCGTTCTTGTTAGTGAGACTGAAAAGATTTTATTTGTTTCTCTATTTTTTGGAAAATCTGATGGACCAATGCTGTCTTAAAATGTCAAATACACATCTTAAAATATTAATTTGATACCACCTCACTTCTGGAATCTTACTGGAAAAATATACGGGGAGATGTCTTATTTGCCCTTGCAATTATTAGTTTCTTGACTCTTCAATGGAAGTATGAAAGGAACAGCCAGTGCTATAGTTCCAATGAACTCTTTGCTTATACAGGTTGTTACTGTAGCTAAATTTCAAGGAGGTGGTGCATTTAATGTCATTCCGGATTCTGTAACCATTGGTGGCACTTTCCGAGCCTTCACAAAGGAAAGCTTACAGCAACTTAAACAGCGAATAGAGGAGGTAACAGTTGTATAATTTTGTTTCTGATGGATTAGAGAGTGCAAGCTTCCAAAAAGTAATATTTCTTCATCCTGCATGACTGCCTTCTTACATGGTTACCCAGTTCATTTATGAAGAAGCTAATGTTTATATTCCTTGTTACAGGTAATCTTGGGACAAGCCGCTGTACAAAGATGCAATGCAACTGTTAACTTTTTCTCAAAAGAGAAACCGTTATTCCCTCCAACTGTAAATGACAAAGATTTGCATAAACTCTTCCTAGAAGTTGCTGGCAATATGTTTGGAACTGAAGGAGTCAAACACATGCAACCATTAATGGGTTCCGAGGATTTTGCCTTTTTCCAGGAGTTAATACCTGGTTACTTCTTCTTCCTAGGAATGAAGGATGAGAAAATGAAACCAATCCCTTCACCACACTCACCATACTTTGGGATTAATGAAGATGCACTTCCTTATGGCGCTGCGATGCATGCCTCATTGGTTGTAAGGTATCTTCTTGAACGCCAGGGGGGAAGTCCTGTGGTGACGAGAGATTCTCACGATGAATTATAGGGTTCTGTTTCTGCCTCTATTTAATATGCGCACAACTGGGTGCAAAAGGCTCCTCGAGAGTCCCTATTTTTGGGCTTGTAAGAAGAAAATGGCTTATTACTAGCAGCACTAGAAATTATACATTTCGATTTTATTGTTTTTAAGCACAATATATATGCATTATATTTTTTCTTTAGTTCTGAAAGCTCAATAAAATGGAGTACTTTATTAGTTGTTACATATGTCATTTTAGATTGGCTGCTGATAGCCATCCATCTAGACCCCTTGGCCCGAGAGGTTGTACTACCACGGGTGTGAGGCGTCCCACGGCCGGCTGTAGGATAACTGCACTGAGTGAAGGTGGACTGGCACATTTCTGACATTGAGAGGTTAACGGGATTTTGGCCCTTGTAATATAATTTAAAAAAAAAATATATATATATATATACACACACATATTGATTATATGAATTAATTAATAATGCACCACTTTTTTCAGTAAAAAAAAAAAAAAGGTCTAAACATACCTTTTTTTTTTAAATATTTTCATTTACTAATTATTATTACTTCACTTTAACAGTTCTATTTAATTAATTAATTAATATACACATTTTTTAATAATAAAAATATTTTATTTCAATTGGAGAAAGAGTGCACCCAAAGACTTGGCCAATGGACAATGAGCCCAACAACAGAAGCTTGGAAAACAACTGACAAAAAGGCTCATAGGCCTTCACCAGGATGACACCCCAGCTAGACTATAGCCTCATGAAGCCCAAAAGCCAAACAGACCAACAGAAAATAAAGACTAGACAGAAATAAACAACATACTCGGAATGACCCAGAAACTTCAAAGCCATCGTCTTCTATAGCAAACACTCCAATCGAGCCTTCAAGGGATGAACTCCACATCCTCTGGCATAATGGTTTCACAGCCATATTTCTTCACCCATTCAATTGCAAAGGCAAGAAAGTACTCTGGATAGATTTTGTTCAGCTTTTCCATGACGAGTCTTCTCCCTAATTGTCTCTTAGGGATGTAGGGGAAGAAGTTGCAGAAGATATTGTAGCCTTCAAGGATGTCCAGTAGCATATAGTCTGGGATTCAGGAATGATGCTCATCATCAAAGATTTCAGCCGAGATCAGCCATTCTTTAAGCTCCTAGAAATTGGATGGTTTGGGGAAGAGTTCCTTAGCATAAGGATAAGGGTCTAGGATTATGTCCATTGTAGCCTTGGTATGGGCGATGTGGGGGTATTGTGGCCTTGCAATATTGACCCATGAGGGATTTTTTTCCAGAAAAATTTGTAACAATTTTTCTTCCACTTTCACAACGCAATCAGCCAAATCGACTTCTCTTTTGTCTGCAACAAGGGAAAGGATTGAGCGATTTGTGAGGGAAATGAAAACTCTTGGAGGTTCAAGAGGGTTGATTTCAGTGTCTTTGCTTATGATGCGTACCACGATCCACGAGAGAAGAGTTTGGTTGAGGAAGAACACCGATAGGCAGTAAGCAAAGAGTGCCATAATGTTTGGTGGAAAGAGCAGAATGAGAAGGGATGTGAGGTATGGTATTAAGGTATACCAAAGTATAAATAGAGGAGGAAATGGTTGACCATATGCCTGAAGAGGAGAATGGGAAGCTGTGCACGAGGGAGGCAGGAGGGTTTCTTCTTCTGGAAACGAAGCTCGCAGGTTGGTAGCCTTCATTCTCAGCTTCTTGAGACTCACAAATCTGAGGAATCAAAATTCTGCCAGGTTCTCTTTTGCTGCAGATATTAAGGTATGTTAATTTGTCTTGACTCCAAACCTCTACTGATAATCCTTTGATATACATGTCTCTTTTTCTCTCTATCTATGATATCTTCAAATTTGTTGAACTGGCCGAGAGTAACGAATTGAGAGGAAACCTTCCTTTCAAATCCAACACTGGCAAAAAAAAAAAAAAAACAGCAGCGAATTTCCCCTCCCTTGGAATGTGTTGAATTTGAAAGTTACCATGTTTAAGTCTATAGAGAATAAATCGAATAAGATCGTGAAGTTTCCAGGGGCCCTCTGTAACCGTATTAAGAATGCTAACTGCCTCAAGGGAGTCCGATTCGATAATATAGTTAGGAGAACTTAACTGTGAGGCAGAATCTATGCCCATTATGGTAGCTTTAAGCTCTGCTTCAAGAATTGAGCCAATTTCTCAAAAATCATAGAAACCAAGAATCATTTCCCCACAATTATTCCTAATGACTCCCTCTCCTGAAAGCTGCCCGGTCTCTTTACATTTGAAGCCATCAACGTTAATTTTAATAGAGCCATCTGGTGGATGCCTCCAACTGACTATGCTGAATATTGGTTTCAATTTAACGATTTTTGCTCTGATACACTCAGCAAACTTCCCATCACCTCTCCAAGACTCCTTAATAAGTAGGTTTGTATCATTCAATTTCAGAATCAAACGTTCAACCTCTTCAATCACCCTTGCCTTGCACATCGAAACTCTATTTTGCTTTGGAGTTGTTTCTGCTCAGCCAGATGAATCAAAAGATAAAGATAGGGATCACATTTTGAATATATCCATTGCTAGAATATTGGCTAGAAAGAAACCAGTAAAACAACATGGTTTGGACTCAATTTCTTAAAAAAAAAATGTGCCCAAATATACTGCACAAAAGGACCCTTCAAAAAGACATGTTGAATTGATTCCACCTTCTGGCAGGACTGACATTTCAATGGGAGGTAAACTTGTGACCGTTGACTCAATACTACATCAACAGGCACCCATCCTCTCCACAGCCTCCAAAGGAATAGGCTGATCTTGATAGGAATACACTTTTGCCATATCAATTTACAAGAGAGAAGGCATACATTCTTTTTTCTAATCAGTTCCCAAGAGCTTTTAGTGAAAAAATTACCATTGACATTTGCCTTCCAAATGGCCTGATCTTGGAAACCAATATCTAAAGGAGTTAACTTAATCTCATCAACCACATTTGCAGATGTACCTAGGGAAACTCTCTCCACATTTCATTGATTCTCTTGGAAAAATTCTCTAATTTTGCAATTAGGTTCTCTCGTGACTGGAAGACATTTTGTAAGAGGTTTGTCCTTGAACCAGTAATCAAACCAGAAGTTAATGTCTCCAACTCCAACCTTCCAAGCAATCTGACTTTCAACAAGCTCAGAACACCTCTTAATTCTTTTCCAAATCCCAGAGTTAGAGGGTTTGATTTTGATGTGAAGGGGTGTTCTTTTTTGCATTATTTTCCATCCATCATGTTTGCCCAAAGGCACTTTTGGTTCCTAAACTTCCACCATAGCTTAATAGAGAATCCTTCAATTAGGTCCTAAATTTTTCTCACTCCAATACCACATTCAAGAACTGGTTTGCAAACACCACTCCATTTGGCCCAGTGAAGTTTGTTAGAACCATCTTAACTTTCCCAAAAAAATTTAGTTAAAACTCTCTAATTTTCTTTGCAGATCAGCTTTGGGGGGTTACACACTTGTAAAGTGTAGACTGGAATAGAGCTTAAGACACCTTTGATAAGGGTAAGTCTGGCTCCAAGTGAGAGTAATCTCATCTTCCACCCACTGATTCTTCTCTTGATTTGATCAACCAGATGTTGGAAAAGTTGTCTCTTTTCTCTCCCGTTATAAAGCTTAATTCCCAGATAAGTCAAAGGTAGATTGAGATGTGAGTAACCAGTGATAAGCCTTATGTTGTTAATCACAGCTGTTGGTGCCTTCTATCCAACAACAAAACCACTTTTTTCCTTACTAATCAGTTGCCCTAAGACCTTTTCATAATTTTGGAGGATATCTGCAATGCCTTCAACGCATTTTTTATTGCTGTTAGAGAATATCAAAATGTTATCCGCAAAGCAAAAGTACTTTGATAAGTACGTATAAGTACGTTATAAGTACGTTATAAGGCTGGGCATAAGTACGTTATACCCAGCCTTCCTCCATAGTTAAAGTACCAAGTACTTTGATTTTCCTCAAATCTTTTATTAAGATTTCTTGTGAGTACCTCTACAACGAGGATGAAGAGAGCTGTTGAGAGGGGGTCACCATGTCTTAATCCCCTTTCTCCCATAAAGAAGTCATGAATGGAGCCATTAATCAAAATAGAGTACCACATTCTAATAATACACCTTTTGATAAGACTGATCCAAAGGTTAGAGAACCCAAATTTCACAAGGATAGATTCCAAAAATCTCCAATCAATTCTGTTATATGCTTTTTGCATATCTAGCTTGATCATCACATTGTGACCTCTAATCTTTCTGTCAATAGAGTGGATCATTTCTTGTACAATAAGTGTATTATCACCAATCTCCCTACCTTTAACAAATCGACTTTGGTTTTGACTTATGAGTTTTGGGAGAATGGGGGCAAGTCTGTTGGCAATAATCTTTCAGATAAGTCTATTCAAAATAGTGCATAGACTGATAGGCCTGTAATCTGCCCAAGACTGGGGATTCTTTTTTGGGGGAGGGGGGTAAGGCTAATGGTAGTGCTAGAAAAATATCTATGCAGAAACTGACCTTGGAACACTTCTTTGACTGCTTCACAGACATCATCCTTAACGATGGGCTAGCAATGTTGAAAGAAAAGAGCTGTGTAACCATCAGGCCCTGCCACTTTTGAACCATTCATGCCCATAAGTGTTTGATGAATCTCTACTTCATCTGGAGTTCTAATGAGGTCAGCATTTTCTTGTTCTGTCACCAGCTCGGGGATAATAGATGAGAACTCTTCATTCTGGTCCAGTTCTTTTGCTTTGTAATGATTTAAAGAATTGAGTTGCAGAGTTTCTAATATCATCTTCCTTGGTGATCAGCGTATTCTGCCATTGGATGATATCGATCCTATTTTGTATATATTTCTTATTAACCACAGTACAGAAGTATTTGATATTTTTGTCCCCACTCTGAAGCCAGTGGATAGCAGCCTTTTGTCTCCAGAAATTCTCTTCAAATATTAGTGCTTGGCTTAATATAGCTTTTGATCTGTTCCATGCTTCCCTATTAGAGGAGAAGGATCTTTCTCAAAAATTGATTGGGCACTATCCACTGTGAGCTCAGCTTCCTTGACTTGGGATTGTATATTTTTGAAGACTTCTCTGTTCCTAAGTTGGATAGTTCCCTTAAGTCTCTTTAGTTTGAATTGTAGCCTCCTCATAGCATTTCCATCGCAACCTTTCTGCCAATCTTGTTAAACAAGGGCAAAGAAAGAACGGTGCTTTGTCCAAACATTTAGGAAACGAAATGATGGAATTCTGTTAGTCTTTCCACCAATGTTTTCAATCAGTAAGGGATTATGATTAGACCCTGTTGCATTTAAACTAGAGACTTTACATCCCGGGAATATATTTGCAAAATCAGGGTTGCACAAGACTCTATCCAATTTCTTAAGTAACCTCCCATTAGAACACGAGAAGGCAAATCCTTGTGAGTCCAGTTCTAGGAGCCCACAGTCAAAGATAGCATCCTCAAAATCTTGGACTGGCTTATAGCTGTCAATTGAGTGATCGCTTCTTTCGCTACTGAATCTAACAGTGTAAAAGTCATCTGCTAGAATACAAGGAGATGACTGCTGGTTTGCTAGATCCCTCAAAACATCCCATAAGTCCTTCTAGAAATGTAATAGCATTTAGCATAGATAGCTGTCAAGAAAAACTCCTTAGGTAAAGTGCCATGTTGTATCTTAATATGTATAAACTGCTCCTCCATCTGGATAATTGAGCATTGATCAGAATTTTTCCAAAGTAACCAAATTTTAACAGTCATTGGACACATGAGAGTGGAACCCCATAGAAAAGTTGAAGGCTGGGAGTTGGGATGCTTCCACCAAGGGTTCAATAATGACTAAACATTGAAGGTTATGCTTATATATCAAATTGTAAACTCTGCTTTGAGTATAGCTCTTAGCAATTCCACGCACATTCCAAATAAGTGTACTAACCATTTATTGAAGGGTATTGGTTTCATGTAGGCTTAAGGCCTCTGATCACTAGATTCATCAGAAAGAGAGTCCTGGTCAGCTCCCTTTTCCTTTGTCTTGACAGGTCCGAGTAATGTGTTGAATGGGTTGACATCAGAGAGTTCTTCCAGTAGGGCCAGTGATTGGGCTTGCATGTTTCTGCCCTCTAAGTCGATGGCCCAGTTCACATATCTGCTGTGTTTCTTCCATTTCTTTGCTTTCCACTTTAAGGCCCTATTAGATCCTTCTATTGTATTTGCTTCGTGGGCCTTAAGCCATAAACTTCTAAGGGCTTTTCTGCTAGTTTTTTTTTTTTTTTTTGCCAGCTATCTTTAAGACTCCTCCCCAGGTCCAGCTTCTCCTCACTGGCCTTCTCAATTTTATCTTTTTCTGGGGATTCCTTAGGGGTTCTGTTTTGAATTTTTCTAGCTGGAAAATTTGTCACATTTGTTGGCATTTTGGAATTTGGCTTCTTTTGGTTTCCTTCATATGGTATAGATTCCTCCTAATTTATTTTAAGGATTTGATGTTGACTGTCTTGGACTTTTCCTGTGACCAAAATGGTATCTGAATTTGCCTGATGTATTGAAAAGTTAACTTTTTCTTATACTTTTGTAGGTTGCTGGTCAGTGCTCCTTTTTGGCAGAGACTCTGAACCTTGTGGCTTCACCTTGTTTTGGTACCTAGAGCTTACATCCCCGACTGGCTTGAGGTTATACATGACAGCTTTCCCTTTCTTCGGGTCCCTGATAAGAGGCTGATCTTCTTCTTTACTCCTTAACAAGTATTGATTATGTGTATGTCCGACATGAAAACAGCCGCTGCAATAACTTGGGGGTTTTCGTATATTATTTGCTGCCAAAAATCGTCTGTTCCATACCTATCCATACCCTTTCTGGCTTGGGCTTGGTTACGTCCATTTCGATGTAGGCTCTAGCTACACTTAGGCAGATCCTAGTTGCTGTGGCCTTGTCAACACAAGGTGGTTTTCCAACTGCATTGACAATCGATAGAATAGCTCTAGAATGTTGGAAGAAAATATAAGGTAGTCCTCGTAGAGATACCCACACTGGAAACAAAAAGGACTCTCGGTCCACGCTGAAATTTCTGTCCCACTTAAAGATGCGCATAGGCACACCATTAATGAGCCATTTGGGCCTCATGTACATATGTAAAAAGTCTCACTTAAGCTGGAAATGAATTAAAACATGTTTTCGGTTTGAGCCATCCGGCAGAATGATGACCTTTGAAATTAAGCTTGAATAGCGTCTTTCAAATCACCTCTATCTTTGGTTTAGCATAAGAAAACTTTCCGATGAGCACAAACTTGGCTGGTTTTTCTAGCTCATTTAGCAAATCACTAGAGAACTTGACTCCTAGCTCACCCTAATGAAGGGAAGGTGAAAGGAGGGGAAAAGAATAAATGTTCCCTTCACTCTTGGTGTTGGGATTGTTGGGAAAACCATCCTTTTTCAGACGAGGAGGAGAATCTAGACTGCTTTAGGCTAGAGAAACCACAGGCTTTACACAGGTGTTTGGAAGTGGAGGGAATTCTTGTAAGGACTTTGGCTGAGTATGATGAGAGGATACAGATGGAAGATTTTCTACAAATGAGACTTGCTTCCTAGCAGGGGGTTTGAAACCCAAAAAATTCAACAGGGAGTTTTTGAAGCTTAGTGAATCTTTGTGTTGTAGTGGCCTTCACATTTGAAGAGCTCGCCTCTGCAGAATTCTTACTTGGGGTGGCAACCTGAAACAGTGGGGTAACGGAGCCTCCATAGGGAGAAGATGGTTGGCGGAGGCAAGATTGTGGTGACCTACTCTATTATTTAATATACACATTAGAAAGGTTAGATTTCAATAATATTTCTATAAGAAAAATGACCTATAATTTGAGCACATTTTCTCTGGAGTCAAATAGGACTTCATAAGAGTGTCCGACTAATAATCACAAGTTACTACATGTATGAAACCACATATAATATGATTTCACGAATTCACGTGTAATTTTCTAACTCAACTAATTGTAATTAATAGTTAGATGAGCCCTATTTTAACTCGATAGAAAAGTTGTTAGTTTGAGTGGTGCTGCAGATTTCACCCCCGTGAATAGGTGCATCAAGCGATGCAGATGCATATATATAGGAATTGATTAATTAATAAATTCAAATCCAAAATGTTAAGTTGATTGATTTTTGGTACGTGGAATCGCCAATAACATTGCGCCACATGTGGCGTTCACGTGTGACCCACTGCTAGAGTTATGCTAACTGATCAGCATTCAGCCCGACCAAGATATTGAAAAGACGGATGGACGACAAAACAAGAATGTCCTCATCCATTCATTTCTATTATGAACACTGTCCAAAAATTGATGACGGTCATGCCAATTATTTTGTGCACTAATTCACATTACGTCGTCAAGTCTGCAGAAGAATAATAAAGCCACGTATAGAGGTAATTACCGCCGCAGGGATTACTTCATGGGCAAGAAAATCTGAGTCAACTCGAGAAGCCGGGTGCATGAGAAACAATTTTGTGCTCCCAAAAGAGATTATTCCCAACTGTAAATTCAAATCAACCCATTCATTAAGGCTTAAGCAGTGCAATGCCAATATATATGTGTAACAGCGTTAGCCTCATAAACCAGACGGGCCGGCATGCATTTATTTGGTACAACCATACAATACTGAATGATATTTTGCCTAATACGATTTTAATTTTGGTTCCTCTTTTCAATACTGTCCCGTGTCAAATTCGCTTATCAAATTATCCCATGTATAAATAATCTGAGACCTGACGGAATTACAGGTTTAGATTTGAAAAGACAAAATCCTAAGAGCAACTTTGCAAGAGCTATCTTTACTTCTTCATTCTTCTGGTTGCCTGACAGCCAGCTTCTCTTCTGTAATATATATGTACCATGTTCCAAAGTTCTCCTATTCATTTCTTCCATATTAGGAAAAAGTGGAAAACCAGTTACTGCTGCCATCAAGGACCAGTTCACACCCATAAGATGTTAGAATATAGCAGTTTCAACTATACAGAGAGTAGAATATAAAAAATATATTATTTACAGTCATATATATGTACTTTATCGAATTACTTAGTCATGACATAACTCTATTAGCAAATCTACCATTGTGTATTGTGTAACTGTCAATACATCATCGTGTCAACAGTTAGGCACCATAGCAACATCAAGTAATAAGTTTGTGAAACAAGTGTAAAAGAGTCATAGTTCCAATAGGACAAGTTAAAAGTTCAATAAGATCACGATATTGATACGATTGTAGTTGATAAAAAAAACAAGTTGGTTTGGAAATTGTAGTGTATGGTAACAAAAATGAATTGAATATATTATTTGAGGACTCCAAATATATAATTAAATATCAATTTTCCCTGAAATCTCATGCTCCCAATGTGCAGAATGCACCTTTCCTTAGCCCCACCAAACTGATCCTTTAGCTCTTATCTACTCAAAACCACTACATCTACTGTTAAAGCTTTATGTGTATATGTGTGTGTATATACATACATACATATATATATATATATATATGAAGCTTCCTTTCATGCTTCCTATACATACCCATCTTTTTTTACCAACATCCTACAAGAAATCAGAAAATTAGGCAAATATAAAGGCTGCTAAGGTTTGACAGAAAGCCCTCTTCTATCAATAAGTGTGTGAAGCATATCTACTACTTATCTTTATTTCAATCATTTGATATTTTGCAAAGTCTGATAGATTTTTCTAGCTTCACATACAGTTTAGAAGTGTCGATGTTAAACCACCATTCCACGCATCATGTCTGATGTAGAGACATGGTGTCTAAAAGAATGCTATGCTGTTGGTCTTATAATCAAGCATGGCCAATTCTCACTGTACGTATAATGAACGTTTCAGTCAAGTATAAAACTTCTTTTGAATGTAATCGAGTATTCTTTTCTTTTTCCAGGAATAGCTAGAAGAATCCTCCCGATATATGTCCATGAATCAAATGGGTAGTTTTGATTGGAGAGATCGGAAGAGTCACCTACTGTCACGAATACTTCCTCTTCTTGGAGCAACCAGCAACATGAGATAGTTCATCAACTGAGGCCTGGATTGGACAGTGGTACACATTCTGTCTCAAACTGCAAGAAATTGCCGTATCACGAAGCTGCAAGACCAGGCCCCGGTACATGTTGGAAACAAGCCATTCAAGAAGATATGACTTACACGAGGAACGGCCTAATGGCCAATAATTTTGACATTGCCGGCCAACAAAAATCTACTGTTAATGGCCTGCAAGAGAAAAATGCTGGAACCTCAACCAACACCGACTCTCTGGACTCCTTAGATTGCTTGCTATCTGCAACCAACAGCTACACAGACACATCAGTCGAAGACGATGGGATTTCCATCACTTTCCCAGAAAACGCATGGAATTTGATTAGTAACGTCAACACAGTTTCATCAGGATCATCTGCGTCCGAAGTCTCCAGTGTGAAACAAAAAGAAAGCAAGCACTGCCATGCCGATGAATTCAAAGAAACATTTCTGCAGACACCTAAAGATCAATGTGCCAATCAACCCAGCTCTTCAGGGGCCAAACATTATAGCAGAAAGAGAAGCAGGACACAGAATGAGCTCAAAAAAAGCCCCTCAAAATCCAGGAAGCGCAGATCAGCATATAAGCAACCAAATTCAGCAAGCATCGACTTCCAGCAACCTTTACCAGAACCCGACTCAGAGGCTATGACACAAATGAAAGAGATGATATACCAAGCAGCGGCCTTTAGACTGGTAATTAACCTAAACTATTTCCGCTTATCAAAAG
>CAVNYN010277181.1:0-17881 GCA_963692815.1 Nyctanthes arbor-tristis
GTTGCTTGAATCTCTCTTCCACAAATAAGCAACGGTTCTCAAAGAGTCAAATTAAGGTTGGCTCAAGGCATTTTCTCTAGTCTTCTCACCCTGAAAAGAAAAATGATTCCTCTGTATGCATTATCTTTTACTTCGCGGGCAAGGTTCTTGGGTTCAACGTACTTGGGAGATGGAGGATTCTCGTACTATGTAATATATTTTTTTTTTTTTAATTTGCATTGAGCTGGCGAAAGGAATTTAAGCTGTGTTGTTTCTTAAGCATATAACCAACCAGTCGTCATCTTATGTCACAACTAATTAATTAATATAATTAAGAATACTCAAAACAGTAGTTTTGATCACCTACCCCATGTTGGTAGATTAAAGTCTACCCCCTCATACATAGCATGCCACATGTAAGATGAAGTGGGTAGGGGGTGAGTAGATTAAAGTCTATCCCCTCCTACATGGCATCCCACATGGCATGCCATGTAGGAGGAGGTAGATTATGTGGCATGCCATATAGGAGGGGGTAGACTTTAATCTACCCGCATGATGGTAGGTGATCAAAACTACTCAAAACAGAGGGGAAAAATTGGCAAGGGAAGAACATAATGACTATTATAAAACAAGTGTGAATATGTGAATCCTAAGAGCTGAGAATAGCCATGCAAATGCGCTAGCACAACTCACTACGGGCAAAAGGCTTGGCGAGCTTCACAGTATACCAATTGGAGAGCTCATCGTCAATTGATAAACTAGATTAGCAGCTATATAGATTGACTAAACAAATAATTGGATGGATCCTATCATCCAATTCTTGAAGATGGCAGATTCTCTCTAATAGATGAAAAATTATATAAACGGAGTCTAGGGAAAGCACAAGCTGTGTTGGAAGAAGTTCACGCTTGAATATCTAGTACTCACTCAAGCTAGCAGTCCCTTGACCACAAGATTTTTGTAGTTGTCAGGCCAATAGGTCAACAACTCCTCACAGTAGGCCCTGGCCGGTCAACTTCCGCAAGCGACCTAAGAAAGTGGTTGAGATGGGTCCAGAATAGATCACTAGGCCGCTAGACCATAAGCGATATATATCATGACCTCCGAAAGCCGACTCCTAGAGGCCAGCTGGAGGACAACTTACATATTCACTTACATACCTTATCTATAAGGCTGAAAGTACAATTGAATTAAATGTAAGGTTAGTCTTTACCCTTTGCATGGCATCACTTAGTTAGCTATTAATTAACAAAGCTGACACTGAACTCTAGCTAATTATATTTGCAATGCCTCTCATTAGTCAGTCATTGAATGCTTATAATATTACTTGTCAAATCTAATACTATAAATGAGAAGGGAGATGCTTCAAGTATTAATTTCTCACATTCCCACAAAATCTTTGTCTTCCTCACATTCATTCCCTGATAAATTCACCGAACTCCTAAGCATCTTTACATTTATTACATGAACTAATTCAAATATAAATCTCCAGCGCAAACAATTTCATTTCTTGAGTCAAAGCTAAAATTTAACGTCGACAATGTATATGAAATTTAATTAGTTAACTTATATTCAATATATTGTACTAATCTATAGCATGAATTATATATATACACATATTAATTGAACAATGTCTTTTAAATATAAATAAAAATAACAAAATTTAGCTAACTAAATTATAAATATTATTTGAACATTTTATTTTTTTTAATACAAAGAGGACATAGGGGAGGGGAGGGAAATTAAGAGAGGGGCAAGTGTAGTTCAAATTTAGAACCTCTTGCCTGAAATGCAAGTATCTATCAACTGTACTATAATTCGAACTTATATTATTTGAAAAAAGTTAACAAGATTTTAAGTATTTTAGCTAATTATTAAGACATTGATTTTGAGCATATATAGGAAATTTGTATATTCCAATCATGAAGGCAAGAATTTCAAGTTGGAAAAATATGGGCCAAATTTGTTGGACTATAATATTTGAATTTGCATATGATTGGTTGAATGTGTTACCAGTTCGTGATGAATGAAAAGTTACCATTTCATCGGTTATGGCAGTGAATATGCATGGACACGGTAAATGTTTTGGATTAATCAACGTGCTTAGTTGCTCTTATTCCTGCGCCAGAATCTTCAGAAAGGCGGATTAAAGGTAAAATTGATCATTAATAACAAATAAAAATATCTTTTGTGTTAATTCAGGTGTTATTTTGTTATTCATGGATGATAAAGGGTAACAAAAATAAAGACCGCAAAAGGAAATAAATAAAATAAAAATAAACATCACGTCTTCTTCAGTCCCCACTGTCACGGAAAGAATTCAGGTATTTCAAGAGTATCTTATTATAGTACTCCAAGTCAATGAAGAACTCACACGTGAGATTTATTTAGACCCTATTTTTTACCCTTGAACTCATGTGTGAGTTGGTGATTGGCTTAAAATACCATATACCGAATATTTTCTCCGCCGTCACCTTCTCATCACCCAATAACCTATCACCATCAACCCAAACCGCTACAATTTTTGGCCTCGGAGGCACCTCCAGTTGGTTGTGAAATTGGGATGGGAGATTGCCCTAGTAATGATCTCTCGTCAAATGTATCCCGCCATACACACGTGGTGGAAGATTATTGAGACAATTGAGTGAGCTTCACGTACATAGGGCGCACAGTGTGTAGGTTACCATAATAATCTCCCACCACAAGTATGTATGGCAGCATAGCTAGAGATCATTGTTAGAGAACAGATTTCAAAATTTCTATTATGGCCCATTATTATTCCAATCGCACCAACATCTCCAGTATTTAAAAACTTTTGTGTTTAGCCTAAAATCATGATGCCTAGATAGTAGCCCCGTTCTAGTGTCATATGTGTAGAACATTATGATACTACATTGCCATGTGGCGTGCATCGAGGCACTCCACATGCACGCCATATGGTCATGTGGTGTTATAGTGTGCCACACATTTGACACTAGATCAATTTCAGTCTAGATAGAAACAAGCAACATCTCACATGATTCCTTTTTTATTTTTTTTCTGTTTAATTTTTACAACTGATACGTTTATTTTGGTGTAGCCGGCTCAAATTTGGAGGAACCCATTGTTCTAATTTAGTTGATTCAATTTCTGGCGAACAAGTTATTATGAATCATACATTTCGTCATTAAAAAGAACAAAAAAAGTTAATGAATCATACATATCGATACCCCTTCAGAGGGTAAAAAGATCAGACATACTGGATAAGAACAGCGTCGTGAATAGTCAACGAACCTCTATTCATTAATTAATGCAATTATTAGCCAAAGCATATAGAACTACAATTACCTCCAGTGGTATAATAATAATAATAATAATAATAATAATAATAATAATAATAATAATAATAATCGTATATCGATTGAAAATATAATAATCTGAACCAATTGTTTTTAGTAATATAGGTGAAGTCCGAATATCGATTCATTAAGAATTCAATCAAGCATCATTCGAGCTAATATCGATGTATTTTTGTTATGTCTTGTACGCATTTTTTTAATAAATAAATAAATAAAGTCGAGCAACATAGTTGCGTTGGATTGGGTGTATCAATTGCCCATTTCATTTAATGGTTGAACTAGATATTAATTGCATATGGGTTAATATAAATAAAGTACTAGATTATTTAACAGAAAATGATGACATACATTAAAGGTGGCTAACATGTTACACTATGTAACGTTGACATGTTAACATACAACTCTTTGATATTATTTTAAATCATTATGTCAAGATAAATGTTGAATGTCAAGTTTTTTCCCCCTATGAACTAAATTATTCTTCCATTTCTCCTCCAACATGTCCTGTTTCGGGTGCTAAGAGCATCCACAATAGAATGATTAAATTTATTAGTTTGACACATAAGCAAAAAGATGGACTTGAAGTGATTGTTAAGTAACATGTAAGCATTTTAAACCTAAATATCAATTACTGATCCATTGAAAATGCAAAATTAAATTGTTAAATTTAATTACAAACAAATGTTATTGGTCAGGTTTTATATTTTATTTCCCCAAAATTCAATAGTCAACAATTGCTACAAGAATAAATGAAAGCATGTCACATTTAGTCACTGAAATAGTTGTTAATTTTAAGTTAGTGTTAAAAGATTTCTTTAGCAATTTTGTTAAAACCTTCATTGTAATATATTTTTTAATTGTTAACTAAAACATGCCAGTAAAACTTGAATTTACATCTCTGTTGTGACCTTTGATACAATTAACCCTACATTTTTACCAGCAAAGGCTAACCCTATAGTTTTTCAACATGGAAGCTTCCTAAATATAATTATTCCTATGTCAATTGTATTTCTAAGCTGTTAGTGCCTTCTATCTATTTGGGTTATATAACGAACAAGTAACGCAATGGTTAGTGTTTGTTTGTGTTCAAGTGGTTAACCACACCTGCCCCTGAGTTGTCAAAAAACAAATAGAATTGTTTTTTCTGCCCCGGTCATTCCACCCTAATTTGCTGCCATTTGAAGCCTAGGGGTTCTATTCTAACCTATATATATATATATATATATATCCTTTTTTAATTCTTTAATTTATTTGTTCTATACATTCATTGGACAGTGATGCTAAGAAAATTAAAGAATTTATCCTCTTTGATTTTCCTTTTTTCCTTTTCTAATATTCAATCTTGTGCTAAAATTTTCCCGTTTTCCAGGTCAACCAAAAAGGCTCTAGACGTGTTCAAAGAGCTCATTTTCCAGGCAATATATAACATATAAACTCTTGTAATGAAGGAATTGAAAGATAATAAATTCATATTTCCTGATATATATCCTTTTCAGGTTAGCTGCTATGACTTTCATTTCTCTATTTTAAACTTGTTTGTGTGTGAAAAGAATCCGAAGGGGAATCATTTATATAAACAATGAGTTGATTGCCAAGATTTCTACTGAACTATTTAACCCAGAGTAGTTTCCCCTCCAAATTTCCTTTTAAGTGGTGTGCAAGACACACGACACAGCCAAAATTGCTACCAATGTGCATTTTGGTTTGGAGTAGATATCAGAAACTAGCTAGGTTGCATGGAAAAGAAAATATAGTTGCTGCAAACCATACACAATACGTGCAAACTTGTTTGCATGCAGCAGACGACCACTGGGGCACAAGAGAAGTGATTAAAACATATATCTGTTTCTGTTGTCCGTGATCAGGTCTGGTTCTCTTTACTGTTTTTAAATTATAATTTCTGCGTAAGAAAGTTGTGGTATATAGAAGTACCGAGAACGGGTACTCTAAGCAAATGGGGAGCTGACAATTGGATACAAGAGACCACGTTTACTGTTCAATTATGACCTCTATATTTGTTTTATTTTTATTTGTCAAGAGTACTGAGTTTTCATGTCCTGGAGTAATGGAGATGTACATCTAGTTCCCTAAATTCTATTTTATTTTGCTTCTCTAAATTCTATTTTACTTTACTTATAAACAAAAACATTGATCTAACAGGGACTTGTAAGAAAACAGCATGATGAGCATGCAGGGACGATAAGGGATAAAGAGTTGATCAAAGGATCGTTTGTTGTGATGCCTAAGCTCGATATTTCAAACCAACTTCAAAGAATTGAAACTGATAATGGCGATTTAGATATTTACCTGCTACGACTAAGAGAGAACATGAGATATGATTGTCAGCCTCGCTTGTCACATTCCATGCACATGCACAGCTATGAGCATTTATTTCTCTTCTTGTTTTCTTTACTAATAGTTTGTTTTCTTCGTGCCGTACAGCGAAAACTCTATTTATTGATTTTATGATCTTGATAACAATATGATGTCTACAGAAAATAGGGATCTTAAAAGAAGAATGTGACTCAAAGTCAGGTATTGTATTCTTAAAGTAGTGCTAAGATGTGCCATCATAAATTAAGTTGCTAAGAAAGTCTAAAGTGAATATTACCCAAATAATTTATGGAAAATGCTAGATATGGCCACAATAAAGCAGCACAACTTGTGACACAATTAATGAGTCATTATATTTGTGATGTGATTTTAAATTATTTGACCCGTGGAAAAATATAATACTGCCCATTTAAGTACTGTGTTACAAATTGTGTTAGAAAATTGTAGCTCTCTATATAGCGTTACCCATCATTTATGCATTGAAAGAAGCTTGACGTGTGTAAGTATTGGCGTTTGTTGATCTTAAATTTATTTTACGAAATCTACAGATGACATTTTAAATTATTATTAAAAGGAAATGGGGAATGATGGATCATGGATGATGAATTTAATGACATACATGAATTTTTTCATGGGAAAAGGCATGATACAAAACATAAGTGACCAAAGGATCGATGTAAAATTTATCATCTTGTTCAAAGTTTGGAAATTACTAATAAAGAAAGCATAATTAGCATTAAAAATTGATTAGGAATACATTGTGAATGTGTGGCATATATATCATTCTGCGTCTAATGAAATTACTATGGTTTTGTTAGATGGTATGTGGCATCTCTATTCTCTATGTATGCATGTTGTGTTTCTATCAGGCAAAAAAAAAAAAAAAGGATAATTGTTGTTTCGATTGATCTTCAAGATGACATTAATTTATTGAGAATTAAACCTGCAAAAAAAAAAAAAAAGACATTTTTGAACTCAGATTGTGTCAATTTTTTTGAGTAAATTTCATATACGATCCCCAACCTTAGGAGTAAGTAGGTCCCCACCTTTTTAATGTTGTGACTCCCAACATTTTAAAAATTCACACCATCAAGTCCCCATTACTCTTATATATCCCATTAAAATGACTTTTGTACCCTTATTTATTTAAATAAAAATAAAAAGAATTTGAGAAAAAAGTTTTAAAAAAGAAAAAAGGGAGAAAGATACTTTCTTCCTTACCCCTACCCGCAACCCACCCCTACCTGCAACCCAACCCAAGTGTCGGAAATAATATATTCCGAGTAGCCAAAAGGGGGAAGGAGGGTTTATTTCTACATCTTTTGCTATCGCAAGGTTCTCTTTCCTTGTTTTGTTGCCTGAAATTTTCCATTTTCAAGCAAGTAGGGTGGGGCAGCAGGGTTGGGATTGGGGTTGGGGTTGAAGTTGTGTTTGGGTTTAGGGTGTGGTGTTAGACAGGTTGGGGAAGAAAATATTTTTTATCTTTTTTTTCTAATATTCTTTCTTTAAAAGAAAAAAAAGATAAGGGATAAACGCCATTAATTTTAATAGGATTTAGGAGTAAAAGGGACCTTATGTATGAAATTATAAAATGTTAGATGGTCACTATGTTAAAAAAGAAAGAACAGGGTTGCAAAGACGGAGGAACAGGATCTCATGTTTGGTTATTTCTCTTCCTTTTGACAAAAAAAGCCGAGACTGACTTTTTCAATTATATGTAACTTTAAAAGTCACATTTATGTTGGTACCTTAATTTTAAAAAGTCTCATATAACGTTTCCAAAAAAAAAAAAAAGTCTCATATAAAAATTTTCATATATCAAAATAAATTGAAAATAGTTTTTGATTTGTTGATTCGGTCCTAATTATTATTATACTAAAAAAAGGGAAAATAAAGGAAGGAAAAGTATCAAAATTTCATAGGACTTGTTGAAATAACCAAATTATGATATAGAATGTCTTTGTCTATAAATGTCACAAACTTTCTTTTTTTGACATTAACATTGGGGCGGTTTGACAATATATTATAATAATTGAATTAAATTATAATTAGTGTTCTATATTTCAAATACGCGGAAGCACTAAATATTATCATTTTTCATTTCATATGATAATCGCAACATTCCACAAAGTGCTACAATGACCTTTGACTTTTGGTAAGTCTAAGTCTAATAATACATGATAAATTACAGTTAATGCACGATATATGTAAAGCTTAGTTAAGTGAGTAATACATCCGCTCCATAAAAATAGTCTATTGTTTATTTTTCATCCGTTTCAAAATACCGTCCACATTTCTTTTAAAAATATATCTAGTTGAAATATTAGTTCTCTCATATATCCATATTTAATGTGCATAGTTATTTAAAAAATAGAGTTATTAAAGTGGAATAATTAATAAATAAAAAGGTATGATAGGGAAATGATGTTAATATTAAAATTTACTTTTCCAATATTATTCGGTGAACATTTTTTTAATCTATGTAAAAAAAAAGAAAAAAGAAATAAGACTATTCTTATAGGACAGAGGTGGTAGCATTACAAATATTGGGCATAGACACGCTTAGATGTTTGCAAGAGGTGCTTTTTAGAACATGGTGATACATATCATCAATGGGGAAAATTTTTAGTAATCTAAGAATACTGAATAGTGACAATTGCAAAAAAAAAAAAAAGAAAAATCATATGCATTAGGGCTCAAATTAAAGTACGAATAGTGGCTCTTCAATTGTCAATTCTCAATTTTGACATGTATAGGATGAAGTAACTACTAGGAGAGATTTTTCCCATCAGTGGGTTTGGTGCAACAAGAGGGATTATCAAGAGTTACCCATTCTAGTACTACTCTTGTCTATGTACGCTTAATTTTAGAGTTCTGATGGTACCCGGTATATTGTTTTGGTATGATTGCACCTAAGTATGATAAGATTTGTCTGTCCATATGCATTAAAGTTTAATTATAATTGGTTGTCAAACATGGAAAATAACGAAAATTAAATGTTTAGCTCTTGATTACATGACTTGCATTTGAATATCTTATATCAATCCCACGGGCTAACACGGGACTTATCGCCAAGTATAAGCACGTCAGTTTGACATTAGTACAACGATCTATTTCACGACCAATTACAGTTTACGATTGAATTTGATTACGCTGAGACATCTGGAAGAAGCATGGTTTGACGTGAAAACGAGTATCGGCATTTATTAAAGAGATTCCTTCAACTTTATCCAGATGAAGAGGGATCCACCTGTCGCCAAGTAAGCTGGACCCTACTTTTATTCGATAAAACCCTCCTCAGAGCCTCTGTTTCATTGGCATTCCTTTTCTCCCCCACTCCCTTGCTGCAATTCAGTTTTCCTTCTCTGATCTCATTAAGAATGTCTCATTTCTCTGATTTCTGTTAAAAACCCTTTATTTTTCTCGTGAAAATGATGCTTTACAACAAGACTTCTGGGGTGATTTCATGCATCTTTTTCGACAAAATTCCCTGAGAACGTTCAAATGGATTCGGTTCTTCCCCTGGTTACTCGACTTCGAAATGACACGGATCACTGGATTTGTTTTTCAGTTGAAGAAGGCTGTTGCCGGATTCCCACCCTGCCGCCTCGTGGAAGGGGGCTGGTGAATTTGTCCGATTTACTTCAAATTTGTCGCCGTCGCCGATCATCTAGCTGGTTGATACAAGTCCTGATCGAACAGAAGTCAACGGGGCTGACTTTGAAAGCTGAACATTTCTTTCAGCACGTTCAGATTTCTTTCAGAGTTCAGAGAGATGATCAAGGGCTTATCGTCGTTTCTGAAGGAGTGAAGGAAAAGACTGTAGACATGGTTTTCCGCCTCAGGTTGTTTATGGAGTCTTGAATTCTATCGTTTTCATACGTTAAAATTGTTGAATTTTTACCCGTTACATGGCTACTCAATTGATACTATATATTGAGTGCTGGATTTCTATCTTAAAATGGTGGAACATCAGAACCTTAACAGTATATGGGATTCTTGCCAGCTGCCATTATCGTGCTATGGCTGATGTAGGCTTTAGACGGATTGATTTCTTGAACACAAAGTGTTCGAATTCTGTCTTTAAATAGAGTAACCAAGCTTGACACTGTTTCTTTTATTTTTCTATTCTTTTGTCTGTTTAAATGAGCATATTTTTGTTATTGGTGGAGTTTTTAATAAATGTTTTTTTTTTTTTTTAATTATGGTTCTTGGATTTACACTACAGCTGGAATATTGGGTTTGCTTTGGGGAGGAATTTCTTTTGGAGTAGAAGAGGGTACTCTGTAATTGCCCTTGCACTTCTGGATTTCCCTTTAAATATGCAGCAAATGAGGTATATCATATATTTAAATTCTCTATATTAACTTTGTGCCAGAAACTAGGAATTTATGAGTTAACTCCATAAGTTATTGAACAGACAAAACCACATAAGGAGGGGAAAAGCTCCTATATCCCAGCGGAGAGAAGCCAAAGACTGCTTAAAGAAAAGGTACACACTTTGCTCACCTTTCATCTTTCCTTATGCTCCAGCACATTTGGTTTAAATTTGAAATAAGTGTAAGTTACCTTTTAAGTAATTACTATTTCCAAACATGCTTAAATATATTATTTTCTTATTCAAAAACTTCACTGTAAGGCAAGGATTACCTCCAAATTCTCATTATCTCCTATATATTAGTGCTGAAGTTATTATTCCCATGGTGTTGTGTTTCTAAGTTGTTGATGCCTGCCTTCTCTCTAGGTTATGTAACGTGTGTTTTGATGTTGACGTCACCCCTGAGGCCATAGTAAATTCAAACAATTTGACATCAACTCGAAGGTATATGCTTTCCCAATGTTCATTCTTCCATATGTAGGCATCTCTTTGCTTTTGGGAAAATAAGTCTGGGGAATCGTAAAACTCTACAAGATTTGCAAATTAATTATTTGTTCTCAGAACTAGTAAACACAGTTGGAAGGATTGGTTTGATTGAAACAGAAGTTTATAATAGTAGTTGATGAAGATTTTTCGTGTTTATGAAGTTTAAGTTGTGTATCTACTTGTAGCTTAGAATTTTGAGAATTGATTTTGTGAAAAAGTGATTTTTTAGGAATATCTGGGGTTGAAAAGTAACGAAATTTTCCGAATTTATGCGTGTGATTATTTTGGTGCTTACTGGATGATTTCTGAAACAGAATAAACATCAGGAAGGAAGAATGGCTTCAATCTGAGAGTGATGATTCTCTGAAGCACATAAAAAAAGTCGATCAAAGACGTATTCATTTTTTGAAATTTTTTTGTTGACAACTTTTTTATTTATTCATGGACTGTACTATGCCTTCTTGCAAATTAATGATTTGTTTACAACTAGTTAACAGAGTCAGAATGACTGGTTTGATTGAAACATAAGTATATCATTAGTGATGACGATTTTTTTTTTTATGGAGTTTAGATTCTGCACATTACTTGTAGCTGTAGCTATGTATATTTATGGAATGATTTTGTGACAAAATAAATATCAGGAAGGAAAAATGTTCTCAATCTGAGAGTGATGATTCTGTGAAGTACATAGAGAAAAGCCCATTGACGAGGTACTCATTTTGGAAATTTTTTAGTTGACATTTGTTTATATATAATCATGAATCATACTGTGCTTTCTAGCATTCATAATGCACAGCTATTGTGTTTCTGTTCTTGTTGCTAATAAATTCTAGTGAAAATACTTGTAATCGAAACTGTAGGGAGGAAGACATTCTGCTCCTGGATAATGATACAGATGCCTTGGTTCACAGAAAAGAAGTGTTGTCACCAGAAAGGTAACAACATTCTTCACTTCCGATGTACAGACTGATGGCAGTGAACTTTTGAAATGATTGAAATATCCACATAAATTTCCACTAAAGAATTAATTTTGACTTTATTTTGCATTCTTAAGCTAATCTTTACTTATATCGGTGTTGTATTGCACAAAGAACCGTTTGATTGTCCGTTTAAAAATTAAAATGTGTATTGTGGAATACCATGTACAAGAATAAGAAGAAAAGGTGGACTGAAAAGTCGTTGGCTCTGTCATGTCCAGTGTTGTAAACTCCGTACTACATGCTAGTAATGCCCTTGAGTGACACTCATTTTGCTTGAACGGACGATGATTTTCATGCAGAAAGCCAACCATCGTTGATGTACCATTAGATGCACCAAGACATGGTTACATACCTGAGACCAAAATGCTGAGTGCAAGTGAGATGCAAACCCTTGACAAGGAGGAAAATGAATCAAATTTTCACCTCCTCTGCCAGCAGCAGCTTATGCAGCATCTCGAATATGATCATCAGCGACACTCATTCCATGCTCTAAACACGGATATCTACAACCATGTCTTTTTGTTCCTCTTCGCATTCACTATGGTTGGCTTTATGCATGTGCTTACAGGATCCCATTGTACTCTTTGACAAGGATTTGTTGTCATTTGTCACTATATATACAACATTTTGCTCTGATATTATCGCGCGCGGTGTTTCTGCTACCGAGCTAGGACTCTTTGCCAGTGTTGTAAAATCATATACTTGAATACGTGTATTTTATTTTATGTAAATTTCGACGATAATGAATAAAAGCTTGTTTTGGCATGGTTCTCCTTGGGTGTAACAGTTTCACAACATCGATGAAGTTTCCTATCATTTCATTGTTATTATTTAGACCGTTTATTAAGGCAAGTGCTTTATATGTGGAAAGTGTTATCCAGAAAACATGAATTTACCGGTTTTTCTATTCGTTTAAGGGAGAAATGGGTGATCAGCGCAAAAGGTCCATACCTTTGAATGTTATTGTCCTGACCTTTGATTTTTTTTTTTTTTTTTTTTGGCAATTTCGTCCTCATCTTCATATTCTTTTTGCAAGATCCATCCTTTATGTGCCTTTGTCTTTATCTTCAAAAGGGCATTTTCATCCTTTCATAGTTCAAAAATCTCTATTATTAAAAAAAAAAAAAAAATTGCAAATGAAATCCCAAAAAAATTATTATCGTTCAAATTTTAAAATAATTTGATTACTAAGAAAAAGGTTAAGGACAATTTTTTTTTTCAATAATGCTAATCAATTTTAGAAACTTGTTTGAGTTTTGTCTTTTTTTTCCTTGAAAAATGCCCTTTTGTAATTGAAGAAAACTAAACACAAATGGGTATTACGGTTAATTTTTGAAAAAGAAATATGAAGATGGGGATGAAATTGCCAAAAAAATCAAAGGTATGGACCATTTGCACAATAACGCTTAAAGATAAGGACCTTTTGTGCCAATTACCTAGGAGAAATCATTGCTGAACCTATCTTACGTTAATTTCTTTAAAACTGTAATTATAAATACGGATCCGTTGGTGGCCTTTTCCACTCCAAATTCTTGTTTCGAATAGAAAGAGACACAAATTCTTGACACAAGCAAGATCGACCGGAGATGGCAATGTTGTTGCTTCGTATTTTATAGCCTTGTGTTTAAGCTGTCATGCTCGTAGCCGTGGCAGCTTGGAAAATCCCATCTTCTGAAATTACTAACATTGATCAAATTTTCCCTTCAAAAAAACATTGATCAAATTTTCAAATGTAAACAGTTTCACGTGGAACACTTTGAAATGCAAGGCAACTATTTAAGTTTGCAACATGTTTGATACAAGTATTACAGGAGTCCGGGACAAGAGTGATAAGTTAATAGTAATGATTTAACGTTGGATGTCTAGCGGCACGCTAGACACTTATGTGACATGCCAAATGGCACGCATCTTGCTAGATGTGTGTTATATAACATGCCACATCACGAAGTATAATATGGCATACCAGATGGCACGCATCTGACATGCTACAATAGTGTCTGATACTGTCATATGTACATTTGACATTAGATTATTTTTAAATAAGCTTATAGTATCATCCATTGTTAGTATTACAGTATAAGTGGATGAGGCAAAAATGATCTCCCCCCCCCCCACATATGTATGGCGGAAAGTGGCGGCCGGAGATCATTGGGGCAACTTATATACAGTAAAATGAGAAAAGAACATACATGACACTAGGAAGGCATAATGATTACATTTTATTGGTCTATATGTACTATATATAGTAGTATCAACGGATAGCATTTGAAGATTTTCATGAAACATATAATTTCAGCATGTTTCCAAGTTAAAACGGTGAGGGCAAGCCAGTTTTCAGAACACTTGTTGTGGATGGATAACTTTGTTCTTCGATTTATTTATAAATTTGTAGCATAATTTTTGTAATACTTAATTTAAAACAAATATTTTTGAAAACTAAAAATTAGTGTCAAAATGGAAATTTTTTTAAAAAAGGGAGTTATTTTTTGTAAAAAGGGAGTTTACTTTTTTATTTCAAATCATCATCTTCAATACAATGTTTAATAAATAGTCCGAAGAACTGACGAGATAACGTTTCAAGATTTTACAAACTATAGATTTAAGTGTCAACGGAACAAATAGGTGTTTGCCATTTTCACCCGAGAAATTGCACTACTATTTGGTAGAGGAATGCAAATTTTTATTAATTATTGTGAGCCTTAGTAATAATAAGGTTCCTAATAGCACCTGTAGCGTTCGGTGCAATACCATCCTAGTCAATTAATATTTGCAACTACCGATTTTGATCAAAATAGCAACATGTATAATATACTGAAATTTTGTTATTATTTTTTACATTGAAATAAGTAATTTGCCATCACTTTATCATACTCTGTGGTTTTTTGTTCGATTTGTTCGGAGGTTTACGCCTCAACTGTCTGGAAGCTTATGCCTCAAGGCACATTATATTAATTTCCGCCTCTTTAATATGTTGGTTGTAATTGAAGAAGAGAGGGAAAGGGCTGAACATTGAGAAGAGGATAATAGGAAACATTAATAAATACCACAGATCCGCTAGTCCACAAAATAAAACTGATCATTAATTATTTGACTAAATCTTACAAAAATATTTGTACGTATCTAGTACATGGATAAAGTGACACACATACGTACTCTAATACATAAAGTCTCAAACCTCGACACATCAAGAAACACACAAAAAAAAAAAAAAAAAGATAAATCGGCACAGCTGGTACTGGATCGTCCAACCTTAATACAATTTCCTTACCCGTGCACATTGCTCGACGACTTAGCCATCGGGGGTAATACTTGTCATTACAAGTTATCACTGTGCTTCCGACAAGTGTAATGCGACGAAAAATAGAAACATAGTACCTCATAGATAAAGACGACGCCACATTTTCGAGATAGAGTAGCCATCTGTATTATTAGAGAAGTTGGCATTCTTTCTTTCTATTACAGCTTCGTCTTTCAATGCGATTTGAAAGAATGCTGCCAAGTTTAGAATGCCCACAATGAGGGAGAGTACCAACGGTAGTGACATTTGTGCTCTGCAGGTTGACCGTAAATTGCAGTTAATATTACTCCTTGAAATACAAAGTAATAATTTGCTAGTAGCGAAGCTTCCTGTCGGAGACGAGAAATCTTCTTCTCTTCTTCCCTCCTTCCCTCTTTATGTCCCATATGTTTTCCCTTTATTTTGCTTGTGATTTTTGAATGTACGTTCTCTGATTGTGGAAACAGTTGAAGACATGTATGCTATTTATAAGCAACATCAATTTTCATATTATATTAGATCTCCCTTTTTCTTTCCTTTTTTTTTTTTTTTTTTAAGTTGTTAATCCATAACAAGTTGTTACGGCTAACAGTTCACTTCGAATTTGTCAATATTACGTAAATGATATTTGTTTATTATTCTTACCAACTAGCAGCGAGTGAGTATTATTTTTTTACTTGGAATTTGAATTTATTATTGTTGTCTACGATTTCCAAGTCTCCTGACCGTTTTCCGTTTGTCTTGAAACATAGCTAGCTTCCGCGTATCATGAAGAATTGCTGTGCAAAGTAAATTTTTTGGAACCTAAATTTGTACTGTAGTTGAATAGATCCTTGACGGATCAATGGCAAGTGTAGTCCTGATTTGTCATCATACCCCAAACACACATATATAGTGGGATTACTCGATAAACTATATGTGGGTTGTGGCAAGTGCGTGTAACATGCATGGGTTCTATCATCGTCTTGTTCTTCATTTTATGCTAAATATATAGCTTATGAGTACAATACTATTAGAATATAGCACAATAACATTGAGTTTTGATATGAAGACACTCTGTGTATTTATGCGCATTCACCTTTATTAGTTTACTTGACTCCACATGTAAATCTATAAAATTAATGAAAGGGAATGTGTCACATTAAGGAGACACTCCAGATCAAAATTGGGATACCATCTCAATAAATTTATTCTTGAGTAATGTGATAACATCATAATACAAAACATGATGTGAAACATTTAATTATTTCTATTGCTTTAAAAGTGACGAGATATATAATGGAAGAAAATAAGATCCTATCAAATATTTGTGCCATCCACAAATGGATATTGTATTATATAGAGTAGCATTAGAGTATTTTTAAGAGACTTTTTAAACAAAAAATTCTCTTTATTTCAGAAAATAAATGCTTAAAAATGTGCTCTGAGAGACTTTTTAAATTTGACTTTTCAAAATAAACAGCGACGTTTGGTTTTCCAGATCTGAGGAGTCGACTTCAGTCTCTATAAATTAATGTCTCAAAATTTCAATACATGCTTCTTAGTTTAACAAAACTACAATTGATTCTATAGGCCATTAATATTTAAAGAAAACAAGTATCAATTTAAAATGAGGAAATGTAATAAATGCTTCTTGTAAAATGTAAAATAAAAAGTGACAAATAAAGAGTTTGTTAGACATCGTCAAATTTTTTTACACTTATTTGAAGATACTCTTTCTACACTTTAAAATAATAATGCCCTTGATCTTTTCTTTCCTTGTTTTGTTTTCATCTTCTTCATTTTAAATTTATATTTCAAATTTCAATTCTCGTAAAACTTTTTAACATTCCATGATCTTGAGGACATGTAAGGACTACGTCGCTTAGTCAAGAATATTAGTTGAATATTTTCCACTTGGAAGTTTTTATTATAAAGATAAACTTATCATCAGCAGGGACATTTACATCGGTTATGACATTAATAAAAAAAGTTTCTATAACTACTACATATTTTCGGAAATGGTCAACTGCGTCTTCATTGTTTACAGACACGCTGAAAAAGTCAAAATCGAACCAGTATACACGACGTAGTTCGTAGGTTTCATAGAAATGTGACAAGAAAAATGAGATGTTACAAGGAAAAATCTAGGCAAGATGTGTGAAACGAATTCGCTTATAAGAACACTACATTTGCCTGAAGGAACAGAAGTCCACCGTTTGGAATTAAGTAATTCAATGGAGTTCCAACTTTGATGTGCTCTCCAAGACCAAGAGGATTAATACCATTCCAAAGGCGGTTGGCGCTGTTTGCCGTCAAATTTGGCATCTGGGTAGGATACGTTTGATTGAAAAGTGGAAAATAAATTGATATTTCATAAAAATAATTTCTCATCTCCCCTCATAGGAACTGGCTTCGCTAGATTTTAAGCTTAAAATGAAAAATATTTTTCATGGAAAATGGAAACCATATTTGATTGGCCCAGAAAATTTTGAGTGGAAAATATCATTTTCCATAGAAAATAATAATCTATAATCACACACATAAAATTATTTACTCAAGTCTCAGAGTTTATCACGACCAATGATAATCATCTCCAATCCTAAGGTCCAGTTCAGAATCAAAAGTCACAAAAAAGAGAAAATGTAGTTGTTACATGTAATTCATATATTCAAATACAAGTGGACTTACCATTTTCTGCAACTACACACTGAGTCATGGCACATATTAAGATGTCATCACTCGTTGTAATAATAAATAGCACTATTACACCAAATCCAAACTACTCCTTCCTTTTGCCCAAAAATAAATTACTTTTAGAATTAGAAAAGGCTAGCTAACTGCTAGTATAATCATCGTGCGATTGCTTTATTAAAAAAAAAAAGTGTTATTTCATCCTATGAAGCAAGTCGAGAAAAGAGTCGTTTGAAAGTGCGGATGGCACAATTGTACGGCTAGAATTACACTAGACTAGATGCAGCCAACCGCCTACAAAGAGAGAAACTTACAGCTCAAACATGCTATCGCAGGATGTACGGCACAAAGTTAGAAAGACGATCAGTAGCAATACAACCACATCACAAGGATTGTTCAACCCGAAACAGCATACAGTCGAGCTAGTCCGACCAAA
>CAVNYN010277182.1:0-20332 GCA_963692815.1 Nyctanthes arbor-tristis
AAAAAAAAAAAAAAAAAAAAAAAGAAACCCCTCTTTTTTCTTGTGGCATAGCTGGCCTCTAAACCTTTATATCCTAGATAAATGAGATATTGATTTAAGTCACCGTCGGAAAAGAGAGAAGCAACAAAAATTTGCAACTGGATAAATGGCAAACTTCCTCTAAATCCAATATGAATTTGTCTGCCAAAAGCTATATTTAGTACGAACATTTGTCATTCATGAATAGCCAACAAATTTGATGTGTTACATTTTCTGAGACTATTACCCGATTCCATCTTCAACACTCTCAATCTTCTACGGAATTGTAGCCATACCCATCATATATAAACTGTAAATTTAGTGAAATAACAAGACCCAAAATTTTGAAAGAAAAGAATACAGATACAGAGGCTGCATTTGGTATAACATGAATTGAAAAGGGGGGCCCAAGTAAAAGCTTGCATAAATCTTTTATGGAGCCATTTCTAGTTCTAAGGCCAAATTCCATGCTAAAGTCTAAACACAACCACCACCACTCATCACATCAGAAATACCATATTGCTCATTACACATAAATAATATTAAAAACGAAACTCTTCATTCAGAATTGACATTGTCCAAGCGCAAATGAAGTACTGTGAAAGAAGCAGGACGGATATCCTCACCTTTGGCCATGGAGTGTCCAGCGATGCATTTGACAGAACATGAATACCAGGAGAAACTTCTCTTACGGATGGGACATCTTCTTTAGGTCTATTGGTTATATACAACATGGTCATAGAGCAAAGATCAGTTACTATCAGGTTGAACCCATGGTAGTGGTCTGCTTCTTCCAAGATTTTTTCCGCAAATTCTTTAGGACTATTTTTGCCCTGTAATATGATCAACAATACAAGAGAAGCTAATCAAAAGTTGGGTTTTCATCTTTCAAGCAAAGAGCTTGAACAAAAGGAAAGAAATATATGTCAAGAAAGAGAACAGAAACTTCCTCTGGGACAAGATCAAATCTTTGACGCGACTGCTAAGAAATACCATAAGAAAACCGTAATTCGCAACTCAAAAAAAGCAAAACTTACCTTCAAGAATCGAACAGGGAGGTCCCCTCTGCTCTTGGCCTGTAAATTTGATTTGAGTTCCCTAACATTCGTAAGAAACGCAATCCTTCCACCCCTCGTGCAAGCCAGCCAGGTACCACCGGCTTCCCCGTCTCTTCCACCAAGAATTTCCCCATCTTCCCACCATCCCAGTTGCGACGTCGGCCTACAATTAGTTCACATAGACAACAATAAATCTTTAAACATCGATACCTCAAATTACATGTAAATTAACATTGCTATCTGTTTCTGGACCTTGAAATTGCAAACAATTTGGGGAAACGTTAATCAATTACATACTCACCGGGAGTGATATTCATCTCTGTTGAGCAGGAGGAGGAAGGGATAGAGCGGGTGGGATTTCCAAATAAACACCGCTATACACATGATTCTTGGGTTCGGAATCGCTCTCAGGTAGTAATAATTCATTAAAATTACCAAAAATCATTAATATTAAATATTGGCAAATGAAGATTAAAAAAAGGCTTATAATGCAGATTATTATATTATTGTATAATAAGAATAATAACTTAACAATCATAATCTCCGAGATAATAATTTAACAATCATCATAAGCTGAAACCTCTTCTGATCTCTGTTTCCATTTATATAGAAGACGAGAAAAGAGAAAACAAGAAATAGTTGCAAATATGAGCAGCAGTAGCAATAGAAGCCCCAATGATAATAAAAGAGAAATTGAAGTTGTAGTAAAATTCATTTTGAGTTTGAAAGAAATTCAGAATTAAATTGCAAATAACATTACTGAAGGAATATGTGCATTGACAAGTAACGTCCAATACCTTATTTTCGAGCTGGAAATCGAGAGAGCCCTTATCGTGCAACTAGACATGTATAATTTGCTTTATTTACTTTCATAATCTTATAATAATTTTTTGAGATTTCATCAAGCGTGTAAAAATATTTAATGAAGTTAGTTTATAATAATTATATATGCAATACTCTTAATTTTAGCACCCATACAAGAAGGAGTTAATGACCTGAAATGACACTGTAATTTCAAAAAGTTATCTCAAATATTACTGTACTTTAAAACTTACCTGAAATACCACTGTATTTTTAAAAAGTTATCTCAAATGTCACTGTACTTTAAAACTCACCCGATATGCCACTAAACTTATGAAAGTATTATACCGTTTGCCACTCCGTTAAAAAATGTAACGGACTTAATGATATGGCTAACAAAATTTACCACGTGGCATCTTCACTGTTATTTTTTAATCGGGTCTTGACGTAATAGCAAATGAGATAATATTTTCACGAGTTTAGTGGCATATGATGAAAATTTTATAAAGTACAATAGCATTAAAACTTTATAAAATTTTCCCCATATGTCATTAAACTCGTGAAAATATTATCTCATTTGTCACTACGTCAAGACCCCATGTCACATGGTAAATTTCATTAGCCATGTCATTAAGTCCGTTACATTTTTTAGCGGGGGTGGCAAACAGGATAATACTTTCACAAGTTCAGTGGCATATCTGATGAGTTTTAAAGTACAATGACATTTGAGATAACTTTTTAAAAATACAGTTGTATTTTGGGTAAGTTTTAAAGTACGGTGGCATTTGATATAATTTTTGGAAAGTACAATGGCATTTCAGGTAATTAACTCTACAAGATGTTAGTGCTCAAATTTTAAATATTCTGTTCACTTCATTTGTCTACAGTGATTTTGGATTTGTTATTTTGTTTATGCTTAGCTAATGAATTTTTATGTAGTATGAAAAACGAAATACTCTATTATATTTTATTTGATTTCACTGCCAACACAAACAAAATCATAGTAATAGAATTTAGAGATTAAGCATTTTGTTTGTTATTGTATTATTATTACACCCCTAATATAATAAACCAACAGTGCGCTCAATAAGTTTGAAAAACGGAACCTTCAAGATTAAACGTTGGTGAAGAAATTGAGTAAAATAATCTTTTGATTGAGTAATGCAATCTTAACAAATTGACAATATGATCGATAAATAAATGGAAGAAATTGATATAAATTGATTGCAAACTTGCTGTAATTCTACTAATTAATACAAGTCATTTTATTGCAAATCAGAGTCAAAATGGATTGTGGTGACAAAGAAGATATATTACTATTATTGTGATAAAATAGTTAGAGCTAGTGCCTGTAAGTCATTTTTTCTTAGGAATTAATGGCACCATATGTTATCATTTCAGAAATTAATGAGTAAAACTTGGAGAAATTTCCTAGGAATTAAGGTCAAGAATAATGCACGTTCAGACAAGATTTGTTTGATTAATTAGAAAAGGACCAGATGGTCCAGCCAGCTGCCAGCCCATGCTGACAGATCTTCTAATTTATTTATTATTTTTATAATTCAATAATTTGGGTTTAACAAGTTTTTTGGATCTCAAAATAAGTGGCAACCACACAATAACATTTATGGTACATGACATGACCAAAATTATTGTTAGCTTGCCAAAAGCATCAAAGTTACACATGTTGACAACTAGAACATTAACAAGTATTATAATAATTTTAGAATATTGTCCAATTCGAACATTAGATAAAGTAATATTTTTTGAGGTGGTGTTAAAAATGGTCTTGGTTATGTAATATAACCATTTTCGTCAGGCAAACTAAATATAACCCTGAATCAAACTTTATATGTTATTTAAGAAGAAACTAACAAACTTTTTGCATATAGGGGGATTGTAAAAAAAGGGAAATGAATTTGGTAAAAGATGGGGGATAGAAATTCAGTGCCTTTAAGACCACATTGGCCTTAGCAACTTTACCTGGAGTAAATTTCCCATACTTTTGTATGCTATTCTCAGTTGATATATAATTACAATTTACACATAAAAAAAAGAGCAATGCTACAAATACAGATAAGTGTACAAATAGGTTTACAGATAAAGTGTAAAATTATAATTTTATCCATATATTTTCTCTTTCTTTTAGCGCACAATATGAGGTGAAATTATAATTTCACACTATTTTTATAATCGCATCTGTACATTAATTTGTACAAGTAGATTAATCCTAAAAAAATTGTCAAGTAAAAGATAGATATATGGACAATGAAATATTGACATATTCTGAAGTTGGCTAACTAATGGGGCATTTTCACACAAGATGAGCCGTTGGAGCATTTATTTCTTGCATGACGATCAAGGGAATTCTCAAGGTTTATCGTTATCCTAACTGCATTTTTAATGTCGGGCTCCATCTCAAAATGATTTGAATTGGCTCGAGGAAGCAAGCAAACTCTGAAGGAAACTCCATTTTACACATTAAATGGTCAAGTAAACGGTGTATGATATATCTTATTGAAACAATTGAACTATTCAAAAATAGAGTAACACTTGAATATAATTTGAACACGTAACTTTGACTTATTATCAAATCTCAAAAACCATGAATGAAAAAGTGTTTGAGAAGATGAATAGTACTGCAAAATATCATGCGTTGATTGCTCATAGCATGTCGAGTCGAGCGGTGTGTAACATGTGTTTAAAGTTTATGTACCATGAGTGGGCAAGAAGCGCAGAGCTCAGCCTCCCTGTTTCATTTAGAAAACAAACAAGAAAGGAATGTGGAACACAAAAAACAATTATTAGTTTTGCCTTAGCTATCGGGAAATGTCCCTACCCGGCTGTCGTCATCCCATTGTCTTTTTACCCATACAATACTCCAATCCCATATACAATACAATACCCCAAAAATGTATATATTAATATTATCCTATTCAAAGTTTGTTGGACTGAAATTCAATTGAAAAATGAGCTAGAATTGAATTATAAAGCTAAATTTTTTCATCTGGATTTTCTTTAAATAATTAAGGCCAACAGCTTGTGGAGAAAGGCATTGTCTCGTTGAATTTTGAAAGTTTTGAGGGAGGGATGGAGATAAATATGGGGACTGTGAGCTGTTGACTGTGACTTGGCCTCAAATTTCTACGTTCCCTCTGTTTGACTTTGACTCTGCTCTGCATTTTTCCATTAATTAATAAGTGCTCTCTCCAACCCCCATGACCAAGTCTCTGCGATTGATTTCTATGCATATAAACTGGGCAGAAAAATCCAAATATTGGAGGATTGGGGTTTGCTTTTTGGCCATTTTTTAATTCAAGATCCATCTATCAACAGGAAGAATCGGAATTAGTTGCAGCAATCAGCTTTGATCAGAAAAGGGTATCAATGAGAGTGATTATCGTTTGCTAGTATAATTTGATTGACGTGGTTCTTGACTTGAAGGGACAAAAATAGTTCAACGGTTTAGCCCATAGAATCGATCTTTCTGGTATGGGTGTTTGCTTCAGTTCTGCCTCGGTAAAACAGAGCCCCTCCACCACCACCACTGAGCAATTCAGTTCAGGTTTGGTTCTCTTATTATTGATTGTCTTCAGTTTTTACTTGAAAATTTTTCAGAAGTTTGATTCTGTTTGATGTGAATATGAGTAGTATAACAGAATTGGATGATCTGGGAATTTTTAGTTTCAACTTTGATCATGTATATGTGGATATGAATTTTTTTTTATTGTTTATTTTTATTTTTTTATCAATTCCATTCATTTTATACAGAAGAATATTAATCCTAAACGTTTCAAGGATACGTTCGGTAACAAGTTCTTTGACTGCACTTAGTGATTTCATCTTTCCAGTTCCTTCCATTCCATACCTGATCATTTCCGATAGTTTTACTGAGTTTCATGTTGTTTAACGGTCAAAATCATCAGCTGAAACTCATTAATTCTTCAAGATAAGCTATAAAAATTTCAAGATCCAGTGGCAATACTTTGATATTCTTGGTTGGAATGGTTTTCCTTAGAAGTGTTCCTGTATCCTGCAGTGGCAATATCTAATACAACCAGTAATATAACATCGTCATCTGGAACTGGGAGTACTGTCTCTGGGAACAGCCATTTCTCAGCTTCAAGTGGAGGGTATGAGGCTAGTCCAAGTGGCCAGATATTACCTTTACCCAATTTAAGAATGTTCTCTTTCTCGGAGCTGAAGGCAGCAACTAGAAATTTTAGAAGTGATACGGTGTTGGGAGAAGGAGGATTTGGGAAGGTTTATAAAGGTTGGCTTGACGATAAAGCGTCAACAAAAGGAAATGGATCTGTAGTTGCAGTTAAGAAGTTAAAGGCTGAAAGCTTTCAAGGATTTCAAGAGTGGCAGGTAATTCAGCAATCGAATATATTTCTTCGATTAATCGATTCGCATGTCTTTCAGTATTGCACCAACTTTACCAGGTTAACAATCTATTCTCTGTTCTGCTTCTTAATTTTTCTCCTCCTTTCTGATATAATGTACAGTCTCTCTTAGGCCAGTCACATTGCTTGATATCCTTTAACTATTTCTTTTCCTTCTTCATCAAGTCCATTGGTACATTGCTAAAGCAAAGCCATTTCAAAAGCTTGTGACAATAATTATGGCCTAAAATCAAAATCATAGTCATAGTTATTTCCACTTCATTTTATAGTAATTTGGATGGCACATTTATATGAGAACTACTCCCTAGGCCTGCTGAACGAGTATTTTTAATTTGTTGAACTGTATTGTTCTAGATAAACTCATTTTCAAATAATTAACTCAGAATTATTTCTAAAGCGTTTGCAATTTGAACGTTTATCTCTACAGTCTGAGGTAAATTTCCTTGGAAGGCTTTCTCATCCTAATCTGGTTAAGCTGTTGGGGTACTGTTTGGAGGATGGAGAGTTGTTGCTCATTTACGAGTTCATGCAAAAGGGAAGCTTAGAGAACCACCTTTTCGGAAGTAAGGGAATTGATTACTGTATAAATGCTTATTATGTTTCGTTACACTGATTAGCCTAAGGCCCTAGTCTTTTGCTGCCAAAAATCTACACAACTAATCATTTTGAGCAATGCGTTTCAGGGGGTTCTGCTGTTCAGCCTCTTCCATGGAACACGAGGCTCAAGATTTTAATTGGAGCAGCTCGGGGGCTTGCATTCTTGCATGAATCAGACAAGAAAGTTATCTACAGAGACTTCAAGGCCTCAAACATATTGCTTGACGGGGTGCGTTTTGCATTTTCACATCTCTTCTATTTTGTAACTTTTTTCATGGTTAGCCTGAATATTTATTATGGGTTGTGCTGCTTCAAATCGGAAAAGTTCTTGTGGCAATATGTTCACTGATTCATTTAGTTAAAATGGTGTTTCTATTTCTTGACATTGATTACAATTTTCTTTCAGTCATACAATGCCAAGATATCAGATTTTGGTCTAGCAAAAATGGGTCCTACTCCTAGTAAATCCCACGTGACAACACGGGTGATGGGGACACAAGGTTATGCTGCTCCTGAGTATGTCGCCACAGGTAAGTTGCAAAGCAGTGAAGTACAAAGGGTTAGCAAGCATTGCAATAAGATTAATCGTTCACCTTCTAATGCCATTCTTAATCAAATACCAGGGCATTTGTACGTGAAGAGCGATGTGTATGGCTTTGGCGTGGTATTGGCAGAAATGCTTACAGGGTTAAGGGTGCTCGACCCAAACCGTCCAAGCGGGCAACAGAATCTGGTTGAATGGGTGAAGCCACATTTATCTGAGAGAAGGAAGTTGAAGAACATTATGGATTCTCGTTTGGAAGGAAAATATCCATCTAAATCTGCACTACAAATAGCTCAGCTTGCTCTAAATTGTCTTGAAAACGAACCCAGAAATCGACCGTCAATGCAGGAAATTGTTGATATCCTGGAGCGTGTCGATTCAGCTCATGAGAAACACAGAGACCCAAATTCTGGACGTAAGACATCTTCTCGAGTGCAGAAATCTATGCAACATCGTTCTCCAGTTTATCCAAGGCAAGATCGATCTCCCATTCATCAAAAACATGATCGTTCTCCAATTCATCCGAGGCATAATGTGAATCAAGCCTACCCGTTGCCTCCACGGACTTAAGTTTTAGTCCGTGTTGAGGCGTTTTAAGCACAAATGTCACAGCTATTTCATGGCCTTTAAACCTCTTTGGATTTGTAATGAGTTACTCTTGAGAAACTATTTAGATCAACACAGATGAGAGTATGCTTGTGAAAAGGTAGAAGTTTTGCGTACTTTAGAGTATGGAATTGTGCGTAAAATGTAAAAAAAAAAAAATTGTCAACAATCACATTATAAATACATATAGAATTTGACTCATTTTTTTATTTGGGAATTACATATCAAATTAGTCTTGATTGATGCTTTTATCCAGCACTGGATTGGTAGAAGGTCTGTGAGGTTTTTCGATGTTATATATGCGCGTGTTGCTTTAAACGAAAGTTGCACGTCTTCATTCAAAGAAAGTAAAAAAGTGTGTTCCCATTGATTCTCGTTGGTCTTTACTTAATATATGTATCTTATCAGGATCAAAATTATTTCTCTAGACATAGCTTGTGATTCAAGTTGGTACTATCAATCCTGGTTTTAGAAAGAGTGAGACGTGAAAATGCATCAAGACCAGGCAATGAGTTTATGTGCGCGTAAGCGTATCTATGCGCGATAAAAACACAATCAATGCGTGATAAAGCATAAGTGTGACAAAGCGCGGAGTCCAGGCACGGCCTAAGCGTCATCTAGGCGAGCTTTTAGAACACTGTTATCAATAACTTCATTGTGATACAATCTGACTCTACTTAGAATTTGCAAGTTTCTACTTAGAATTTGCAAGTTTATAATTAAGAAAATGATGCTAATTTGGGTAAAAAATTTTATTACTTGGGAGTCAATTCACTCGTAGGAAAATTTTTAAGCACTTGCTGGAAATTTTGTCAAAAAACTTCCCACATTTTGTGCCGTATATAGATACACACCACATGTATTTCAAACCTGAACCATGTATATTTTAAATCTACATGACATACATATAGATATGCCACATAAGAGGAAAGGTTTTTAACAAAATTTTCAAGAAGTGTTTGAAAGAGACTCTTCACTCATAATCAATTAAGAGTCTATATGTGAGATTAACGACCTCAATTTAACAATAAATTGAATCCCATCAATCCATATATTTGTTCTTAATTTTGGCAATATCATATAATATAATAATATATAATACAAGAGTTTTTAATTGGATTTGGATTCTCAATTACAATTTTTCCCGCCCATTATTCTGCTGACCTCATCATGATGTCGCACAATAATTTAGGCTGAGTTATCATAATGTTGCACAGTGATTTGGTCCATATAACTACCTCTATAGATGGTGCTTCAATTGGTTTTATTTTTCTATTTTATTTATGTTTTTTGAAAGGTGCTATTTTATTTATTGAATTTATGGAAGCATAGTAATTCCTATAATGAGTGAATGAAACTAATGCCCCATTAATTAACATAAATTGGCCTTAAAGATGCACCTTTGCCTTGAATTACCGTGTTTTCATATATTTTTCTCTTTCTTAGACTCCTTGAATATAAGAAAATCAAATTATTTTATTTATTTATTTTATGAAAACATAGTAATCTATATATTATTTAAATGAAATGAGTTGCGGTACCTTTGTACCACAATTTTCCCTCTAAAAACTCTTTTAGTAGGGTCATTTTAGACATTTAGTTTCATATTGCAGCAATCTGTGTGGTATTTTAGATTTTTTAATTTTTTAAAAAAAGTTTTAATTCACTTTTGCGTTATCCATTCACCATTTTAAAATAATATTCATTATTAAATTTAATAACTATTAGATAATTATCATTATTTAATTATTTAAATTATAGAAAATTTTGATTATCTAATTGCCTAACATATTTTTAACTTCGTAGTTTATAATTAATAGAAATTAAACATAAAAACATATTTCTCTGTATAAATGAATATTAATAATTATGACTATTTTATATATGACTACTTTTATGTATTATTAATTTATATAATTTTCGTACTATCTGACTTTGTTAGTTTCAAATGAGAAATATTTTCAGAGTACATGACCCCGCCTAATTAGCAATTATTTTGTACAGTGCAATTTATCTAAATTAGTGTAAAAATAAAATAATATTTATTTGCACGAATGATAACAATTGGGTTAAAATTTGTTATAAACTATAGTTACTTTAAAATGAGAAGAAAAAAATTACATTATTGTTTGATTGATTTTAAAAATTAATTATTCGTTATTGAGTGATGTAACATTATAAATTTTCACCATAAAAAATTTATAAAATATGATATTATTTATTTTTTAAAATAATTTGATATGTATTCTTCTCGAGCAACGCATGGGTGATAATCTAATTCTCATAATGGGTGAATGAAGTTGATGTTTTGTCAATGAAATAAATTGTCTCAAAAACAAACTGCTTCTTCTTTGCCCTTAAAAACACACTTTTCCTGAGAATTATTATGCCTTCATATATTTTTCTCTTACCCCTTTAGTCTTCAATCTTTCTATAATTTTCAAAATTCATTCCATAATTCCCCTCCTTCTAAAATCACAAAATTTTATGTTCATATAATTTTCAAATTTTCCTTTCTAAGAGTCCTTGAATCTATAGAAATCAAACCCCAAAAAAGGTTACTTTTCTATTAGTACTATTTATATTATTAATTACTTATTATTTAGTATCGTAAATTGTATGGAAATTATAAAGTTTAATTAAGTTTTCTCAAAATCGTGATAGTTTATGTAACACTTTTATGTATTTTACATGTGTAATGATTATATATATCTATGCAGCGTGACTCGTTTGTGACATGACACGTGACAATTACGTTTTAAGTATTGTTTTTTACTATTGTTCTAATTAGATAAACTTTTTTTTTAATTATTGTTTACAAAAATTTCACGTTGCTACTTGTCATGCATAAAACTCTAGATATGTAAATTAAAAAAACATTTTTTTGTTAAAGAAATTAAAACCCAATCACTATTGATCTCTATAAACTGGTTCCTTAATGAAAATTTTTTGAATATAGAACAATTTAGAATTAATGTAGTTTTGTCAATATATAAGTTTTGTCAATGCAAGTTAACTCACTAAATTAAAAAGTACAAAAAAGGAAACACCCATATTAAAACGAAATTAAAAAAAAAAAAATCTAAGCCTCATTTTTGAGTTTTAAAATTTAAACTTTTATTATTTGGATATTCATCAAGAGTTTTCAATAATTTATATTAGCTTATTAGTTTTTCATATTCCTTTTCTATTTTAGTTTACTCATTTTTTTAGCATTTATATATAATTATTAGTTTTTACAGTTTTTTATTATGTTATATCGATATAAATTTAACGATGAGTAACTGTTCAATTTCTTATGAATTAATATTTTTTAGTATTATTCTTCCTGCTACTGCTAGAAAATGAAGGCGTTATAAACTAATTGTCTTGTATTGTCCTTTATTTATTTATTTATTTATTATTTATGTTTGTTTAATTTTCAAAATTTATTTCTCAGAGTCCTTGATAATATGGAAATTAAAATTTATTTTAGAAGAACTTGGAAACCTATTCCAAATTAACTTATATTATAAATAGAAACTTAGTTCAGAATAACTTGAAGCAAATTAATTGATTTATTCTCTTCTTTTTTTGTGCAATAAAAATCTATTTATTTGTGTCACATTGACAATTAAAGACACATAATGTGCGAGAATTTTGTGAACAGAGAGACATGAAATACAAAAGAACAAAAGGAGCTGCACAAAAAAATTACACCCTCCATTTTGATTATCTGATATTATTTTCATTTTTAAGATGTCTCATATATATGATTCTTTTTATATTAAAAATTCTAACTTGCATTTCTTTACAAATATATCCCTCTTTAATATTTTAATTATAACTATCAATTTTAAATTTTACTCATAAAAAGAGTATGCCAGGAGGGTGCATTATCAATAGTATGAAAATTTTCATCTGAACGGGTATCGAGTGAAAATTTTACATGCTCGATACGTATTATTAGACTGTTAACTAATAATATTAAATAAGTTAGATGATTTAAAAGTAAAATATAGTAAAGTATTAATAGAATCAAAACTATATATTTATTGTTTTTGTTGTTCAAATATTTTCTTATTTATTATTATTGAATTTTTTTTAAAAATTAGTCTTCCCGTACAACGCATGAGTGAGAGGCTAAACTCACAGTTGTAATAGTTGATTGTTATATAATTATTTGTAGGGATGACAATGGAGTAGGTTAGGGGCAGGTTAGTTATACCCTGGACCTGCTCCACGAGTCTTGAAGTCATCCTTGACCCGCCCAAAACCTATAAATTCATAAGGCGGGTCAAGACAAGTCGAGTCATGAGATGGGGTGGGACTCCACCATGATCCATGAAAGGACTTAAGAATTTTTTCTTCTTCCAACTAATGTTATGTGTAACGCATTATTAATTGATGAATATAGAATAAAACAAAACATTTATTTAGAATTTTAAAGTTCTCAACATTAATTAATATAATAACATGATTATTTCAATTCAATACAAAAATCATGTCAAAAAAACAATATATTAAAAAAATAAAAATAATCGCCATAAGTTTATGGGTCGACGAGTTAAATTGTCATCATTAATAATCTCTACACATTTTTAGAACTAAATTTATTATTTAAAAAAAGGAAAATACTTAGTGGGTCACGGGCTTATAAGGTGCGCTCTTCCGATCTGCACCCGCCCTAGACCCACAACGGGCCAGACAATATTGTCACATACCTATTCTTTTACTCTGATTATGCGTGACATGTCAATCTTATTATGTTCAGGTATCTACGAATTTATGGGTCGATGGGTGAAACTATCATCCCTAATTATTTGACTGCTAATTATTATAACTTTATATAGATTGCACGTGTGAGCTTGTGCGATGTGTTTGGAGGCGACCAGAATTATGAATTCAGGCATTTTACTACAAATATACATAATGTCCACACTTATTGTATTTTATTTATAGCATGATGTCCACACTTACACGTCAATTTTAATATAAATATATACTATAACTCTACTCGTATAATGCACAGGTTAAAAAATCTAGTGATATGTAATATGGTATTCTTGAGGTATCAAAATCATAATCCTAATTTAGATATTAACCTTTTGTATCTTTCAAATAGAAAATAAAATAATTTTAAAATTTAACAAAAATTTGGGGTGTCATAATTAAATTCAATTCTTGAATTATTTATATATTTAAATTTTTATTTTTGAAGGGGAGTTATTTATTTATATTTTTGACACAGAAAGGAAAATTGAAAATTGATGTTGCATCCTGCCCCTTTTATGAGAAAAAGAAAAATCCTCATGAGAGAATGGTTGGGGAGAAATTCCTAGAGTCGTGAATCATGGTGGAGGCCCCGTTAGCGCGCCAACCAATTCACCATTCTGGAATTAATGAGAGGGAGCCAAAAGAAGCATCAACAACACTCTTGGTTCGGCATCTACCGGAAGCAATTCCACTTGAAACCCTCTCCAGACTCTTCTCTTACTATGGCGCCTCTTCTGTGCGCGCCTGCTCTCACGGAAGGTACCATGATAACTCACCTTTATATGATTTTATTTTTAAAGGTTAATTTTTTGTGCTGTTTCGAAACTTTTTCTTATGGTCAGGAGTGTGATGCTGTCAGATGATTTTTTTTTTTTGGGCCCCTTCAACACATAATTATTTACTGTCTATTCTGGTTTTTATGCAGAGCTAGAAACTGTGCATTTGTTGATTTCAAGAATGAAGCCCTGGCTTCTGAAGTTCAGAAACAATTACATGGGTTTGTCTTTCTTTGTCCATTATCTTATGTTAGCCAGGGCTTAAACTCCTTATACAAATTCAAGTGTAAATAGGGTGTGATTCATTTCTCTGAATTCCTCTACTATCAACCTGCCATCTTAGGTTACAATTTCTTGGCAAAGTCTTGTCGGTTGAGAGAGCTAGAGAATTAACTGAAGACAGTAAGCGTCCAGAAAGAGAAACCCAAAAAAGGAAAGACATTTTTTTGACAAAAAATGCTATCTCTGCGACAGCTCCGGGTGATAATGCTAGGAGGGACTCTGCTCCTGCTGCTGAACCCATTTCACAAAAACTTGGTGTGGAGTATCCATTTCCTCCGCACCTTGAGTATGTTTCTCTTCTGCACTCTTAATCGGTTCTTTCATTTTTCTTGTTCTTTAGTCTGTCATTTTCGTATAGCAGTGTACTGTACATCTTTAATGTGCTGCCTTTGTATGTGAACAATTTCTCCTGTTGCATATTCTGGAATTTCTAGGAGGGTTTAGTCGTTTACACGAGGCTGAAACTTGCATCAATCCTTTCATTGGATCTTCATGGTATTGTCTAACACACTAACCTGCTTCCAAAACAGATATGCATACCCCCCTCCTGATGGAAATATTTTGACCAACATTGTAAATGCTCTTATTGCTGTTCCTCTCTTCTATACACAGGTTGCACGCTGTCTAGAATACTTGATTCCTATAGATATATTTTACACTTATTATCTTTCATCGTGCCCATATATATGACTCAATAAGATTATGTCCCTTGATCAATCCTTGGATGTAGGTTTTGCACTTGATGAACAAAATGAATCTTCCAGCTCCGTTTCACATGGCACTACCCACTCCACCCCTACATGTTTCAGAGCCGGTTCCACCACCTCCTCCCTCATCTCCACCTCCTCAACCTGCTACAAAATCTGGCGTGGAAGATCAATTGAGTAGTGAATCTGAAATGGAGTCTTCCGATGAGGTGATTGTTTGACTATTGTGTATGATCTTTTTCACTCGTTCTGTTCAGATTTAATGTAAAATCCAAAGTAGTATGCCAAACATACATTTTGACAAGAAAAGCTTGAATGAAAATTCCGCAAAGTGTTCCGAATTGATAATGGCCCTTCTTTTAGGGATTAACCTTGCATTTTGTTTTAGTGCTCCGTGAGTTTGTAGAGGCTGACAAAATATCCAGTGATTTAGGCAAACTATGATAACAGGGTGCAGGATCGATTCAGTGACTAGTCGCCTCTGTGGAAGTCGAATAGTATAGAAAATGTGCTTTCATTTTACAAGTTGGACTCTCTCAGCTGACATCAACAAGTGTCCATTTGCACCTGAAAATTTGACATTATAGCGTTAGGTCCAGTGTTTACTTTGTTATACAATTGAATGAATTTTGTGCATGGTTACCCACTTCAATGGTGTCTCAACTTCTCTGAACCTTGAAGTTGACTGATGTTCTGATATTCTGGGTAGATTTCTGAGCTTCTGATCCTATGGATATCTCATTTTCCTTTGGCATTTCCACAAATGCACTGTTTGTTCTGCGAATTCTTCTTGATTTGGTCTATTGGACTTTCTCAGGTCATCTTTATGGGTCCTATAGGTACTGTTTCCCGCCAGCTTTTATTGATTTTGTCTTTTTGAGAATGTTTTATTTGCTCTTAACCTTCAAACATAAGTTGTTAGTGGTCTGAAGAGTTTGGATTTGTAGCCTTCACTGTCTTGTTATTTTCCACTAGTTCTCTCGTCTTTCTTTTTTTGTTACCTTTTTTTTCCTTCTTCAACTTTTATTTGTATTTTCCTTTATTGAGATGAATTATTTCTTGCATTCTACATGTTAAAGGAAGATCTGAGCACATCCTAACTTGGAAACTTTCTGATGTTTAGGAAGTTATAGGAGAGAATGGGCCGAAAAGGAAGCGCACCAAGCGGCAGGCTATTGTAGGTCCTGCGGTTGACAAGGATGTGGCTCATGAGGCTGTTGGATTGAAACCTGCTGTTTTAATTCCAAAAGAAAAACCAATAGTGAAAAAGAAAAATCCTGTATTACAGGTCTTAGCACCTTTGACAGTCTGTTGTAAGATGATCTTTTCCTTCTAAAAGAATGTAACTTTACAGGCTGTGAATTTGTTTGCAGATAAAAATAGCACCTAAACAGGTTCAAACTGAACTGGAGGATGCTTGTGCGACAAAGGAAATACCAGAGCCGGACAAAGAAATGCTTGATTATAAACCTCATGCTACCCTAGAAGAACTAAATATCGGAAAATTGCCCCCAGAGGAACTTTTATCACTTCCCATGTTTAAGGTATTGAACTCATTTCTTTCTAATGTCAGTATATCGGCATAGAACTTGGTTCCCATTAAGTTCAATAAGTTTCTCAGTTTATATGTATAAAGTGAGGTTGAATTGGTTAGTAGTTGAAGGTAGCGACCTGTCCTACAGAATATGTGGGTTTAAATTGCTTGAGGGGGTGTCTGGAAAAATTTTGGTTCAGAAGTAATTGTTTTTCAACTGTTAGTTGCTCTGCCAAAGAAAAAGTATCTGACTATGGGCCCACACAAATTCATTACCTTCTAGTTTTTCACTAATAAGCAGTTTTACGCCTTAAAAGCCCAAGCGTTAACCTAGCAATTGGAGTGGCTAATATAGGAAATTCGTGAGGTGTTTGGTTAAAAGGTTTCAATTCGAACAAGAATATTGAATTATCTCTGCCATCATTTGGAAATTGTGGGACTGATTACCAGGCATAAAAGTAGATTTTGTCAAAATTTCTACTAGACGTATTCTGAATTTACAAATTTTATGATAGGTTTATAAATGTAAAGCGGATGTTAGTTTCTCATCGTAAGTTTTCATGATTATAATTTTGTAGAAAGAATGACAGATCTTGTGGGTCCTATAAAATTGTGCTTGAAATACAGTAGTTAATAACCATGTTCCATCCCCAGGGGAAAAATCACAAAATCACTTCTCAGAAAATGAAAATAATACAAAGGGAAAGTTAGTGGTTGGTCCTACGAAAAGCTTCATAAATTAAGCAAATTATAACGAGAATAAATACCCCAAGGTTTTGACTCCCAATTAATTTATAAATTTCTCATGCAATTTATAAATCCAGTCAATTTAAACCTCATATGACCTACCACTATCCTTAAGCCCTAAATACTCAATTACAACTTCGCATTGAATTTACAAATTCCCAATTTATAAATTTAATAGGAAAGAACCCACAACTATTCACGATTTCTGTCTGCATTCCACACATTCGATAGGACCCACGAAGTCTCCACTCTCCTCTGTATTGGATTATAATTTATCAAATTATGTTCTTTTCCACACAAGACTGAGTATTTTCTATGACCTTGATTGAAGTTGTATTTTCAAGAAGCTGCAATTTCTGAGAAATAATTCTCTGATTAAATTTTGCGTAGGATCCTTCAATCTGGTATGGAAAGTAGAGCTGCACCATTATGTAGGATCTAATACATGCATATGGCCTATGCATTGAGGAAACAAAACTCTATTCTAGTAGAAGGCAGAGAGAAACAGAATAGATGTGGCCTAGAATCAACTATGTATTTCTGACATCTTAATGTTTTCATTCTCCAATAATTGATCTCTGGACTGCGGAGCATATGTGGATACTGATCTCTGGACTGCGGAGCATCTGTGGTTACATAATCTTTATTAGACTGCTTAGTTTATGACCTTTTTGTTATATGCAGAATTATACTGCTGGAAATCCTGCTTCTGTTTTGTACATAAAGAACTTGGCCAAGGATGTAGTTGTTGATGACTTCTATTATATATTTGGTGAGTTAAAACTTTCATTCTCCATATGTGTTTATTTGATGGTATTGGTAACTATTATACTATCATTATTGAAAGGGAAAAAGAACATGAATTCTTTTGCTTTTATTGTGACTTCTTGTAGGATCATTTTTTGGGAGTATTGATGCATGCAAATCCAATCTCAGTGTGAAGTTAATGCAGGTTGGATTTCTAGATTTCCTGATACCTCATCTACGTTTTAAAATCACAAGTGTATTTGTAGATCGGTAACCTAACATTTCAAACCTAACATTTCAAACCATTTTTCTGTATATCTTTTGCTTGAATGAATTGATCCTGGCATGGAGTCTTGGATGTAGACTGTGTATTAGCATGTTTTGCATATCTTCCTATACACTGAAATTGATGCTCAAGATTATACTCTTGAGGATTTTCAAAAGCACCTACCAATTTTTAACATGTGATTAAATTGGTCTTATCAACAGTATAGTCATTTACTTGTCAGTGTCATATTATAACACCTTTAATTGTAGGAAGGGAGAATGAGGGGCCAAGCGTTTGTCACGTTTCCGTCAGTGGAACTTGCTCATAATGCTTTGGTATGTTATGCTGCAATGCAGGTTTTCTTTTCCTTCTTGATTTTTCTACTTACTACAGAATGTAATATTTGCAACGATTATGATTATCCCATCTTTTGAGTTGCAGCATATTTTTATTCACTTGCTATAATTTCAAACCTGTACCCACCATACTTTTACATAATGATTGAATCCAGAATGCCGTGAATGGTTATGTATTCAAAGGCAAGCCTATCGTCATCCAGTTCGGCAGGAGCCCCGCACCTGCTAAAGCAAACCAAACATAGCAGCGGTAACTTGCAATTCGGGAACTCAGACACGTAAACCTTTAGTTCATGTTGCCTACAGCTCATATTATTGGCATATTCTTTATTTATGGCTACTTGGTGGGTGTCGTGAGCCCCCAATCTGTGGGCAATCTGTGCTCTATTTATTTCTAGTTACTATCCAATGTTAGTTGAGGTTGTACAATTTTGTCCAATGTTTTTTAGAGTTAGATCTCAATATCATGTGGATATTTAAGGTACTCCTGTAAAATTATATATTAGTAACTCGGTTGAATTCTTTAGCAAAGTAAATTACAGGGAAATTAAGATGTGTTCAAATGCGAAAGCACTGAGGAGAATGCTTGTCTGAAAGGTAGGCCCATGGAACGCTGCTCTGCAAAGTTGAACCCGCTTTTTATCTAAAGTTGCTTTTAAACCATGGTTTTAGCCACATCCTCTCCCGAGTCAAGGCAAGCACTTGTGTAGACTGTAGAAGTGTTGATTTTGAGGAATTTTATTTTGTCTAATATGCATGTGTGCGTATGTGGTAAATATCTAAGCTACAAGCATCTTACATTTAGTCTGGATGTGTGTCACGTATGCATGCATGCATGCTTAATAACATGTTTGTGTATAGACAAAATAAAATTTCTCGTTATGAAATATCTATAAAGGGAAAATGTTGTACGGACTTTTTAAGTTAAAAATAGAAACTCAAAGATTTTATAAGAGATCAAGACACTGGAAGTGACTTTTTATACTGAAAATAGTGTTCTTTTCTCGGGTCATCCTCTCTTGCAGCATCTGCAATGGCACATGGTTATGGGAAATGTGTTGTCATATGACTACAAAAATCTTACATGGAACTGAAAAAATGTTATGTCTAGAGAACATTTTACATCTAGGGCTCTAGGCGATGTTTTAGACATTCTCTATTTAATTTTCTACATTATTTCTCTCTCTTTTTTATCTCCTACTTAAACTAGTAATTGATGTACACGTGACCATTACTTCTGCAGTGCACATCTTCCTTTACAGACGTTTTCTCTTCCATTTCCATTCTATTGTCACATCTGCACCAATTCACAATGTGCCATTGGTGATGCTTTTATATATACCAGTACTTCATAATTCTTGTATCCCAGATAGCTATGCATGAAAATGTTGAATTGTTTACACAGAATGTTATTATACTTCCCTTTTCACAAGACACTTGTTTAGTAACATGTTATGTATACGCATATGAAATTCATTAGCTTGGGACAGCATATTTGGATGACAAGTAGCTATTCGAGAAAGTCAACGGCACCTTTGTAGCACTCCAATTCACACACATTTTTTATGAACAAAGCACAAAGATATGCACCCAAATAGCTAGAAATCATTACAAGTATAGTAAAAACTATATATCTATGTGTCCACAACGTTCCAATATTCACAGCAATATTGGGGAGAATCACATATACACAATTCTGTTAGCAGTCATATATATTAGCTATAAATCCTACAAAATAATACTACTTATAAACCCTAGCCAGATGCTATAATAATGGACTTGATCATATTACTTCAAAGTCCTAACCTCAAATCCAATTCAAGACCTGAAGAGTTATTATTGTTATTATTATAAAATGAAGCAGAAGAAGTGATATCATCTTCCTGAAGCAGAACCTCTTTAGGGGCTAAACCTGGCAATTTCAAATTCAAATCCAAATCCAACCCGCAATTTCCCTCCTTGCCGGCCGATGCAGCTTCATCGGAAGCTTTCTCCCAGTGGCACCTTTTATGTCCTCCCAGTGCTTGTCCTGTTGAAAAAACCAGTGAACATATGCTGCATTTGTGTCCTGACACATCCATTAACTGATCAACGTGGGATTCAACGTTAGTACAATCTGCCTCTGTTTCT
>CAVNYN010277190.1:0-13013 GCA_963692815.1 Nyctanthes arbor-tristis
CGAGTATAATAGACAAGGAATTTAGTAAAGTTATAATAGTAAAGTAGAACAAGCAGAAATGTTACAAGGGCTATCAGGACAACGAAAACAGCAGCGTTCAAGAGGGAACCCTCGAGTTTTTCGGCCGTGGAATCAGTGGGAGACTCCATGTAAACAAGATTGGCGGCGGTTCGGATGGGGGTAGTTGTGGCGGGATTGTAGAGGGAGTAGACAAGGAGGACTACAAGAAACATGCAGATGGAGACCGGCGACATTACGCCTATGATTTCTTGGCCAATCGACTCTAAGATGCTGCCGCCGGGCTCCATTTCACCGACGATTTTGCGATGGGGAGTTGGGGAGAAACGAAAATGGAATGACTTGTCCGCGTCACGATTTCTTTTCTTTTCGGGAATTATATTCGTACCACATTGTCACATAAAATTTTTTTTATCTACTTAAATATCCATAGAGAAATCTAGACACCTCAAACTTTTGTGCTATTTTCAATTTTTTTCTATTTAAAGGTATTAGATTTTTTTCACCTGTATATTGTACAAGTAGAGTTAAAGTGTACATTTTTATCAAAATTGACGTGTGAGTATAAATATTATTTTATAAATAAAGTACAATATATTAGTTGTATTGTATAAAATTACGAATTGATATGCGAATTATAATTTACTATAGAAAATGCTTAGTAAAATGTCTGAATTCATAATTCTGGTCTCCTCTAAACTCGTCGTGCAAATTTACACGTCTAACCTATATAAAGTTGTAATAATTAGCAGTCAAATAATTAAATTCATGGAGACACGCCTCTAATACGTGTGCTCTTCCGATCTCCTAATCGAGGCAAAAAAAGGGTATAAGGCAATATTATCTAACCCGCTGTAGGTCCAGAGCGGGTGCGAGTCAAGTTAGACCCACACCATAGACTAGTGGCTCACCAGCCTTTTTATTTTTAATACATTTATTTAAAAAAATGTGTAGAAATTAAAAAAGATGGCAATTTGACTAATCGACCATTAAATCTGTTGTAGTTTATTTTTATTTTTTTATTATATTATTTTTTCAAAAGTATTTTTCTCTCGAATTGAAAGAATCATGTTATTATAATAGATTAGATAATGCTAAGAACTTTAAAATTCTAAATAAATGTTTTGTTTTATTCTACGTTTATCAATTAATAATGCGTTGCACATAACATTAATTAAAAGGGAAAAAAATTCATGAGTCCTTTTGTGGGTTATGGTGGAGTCCCAACCCGTCCCATGACCCAACTTGCCTTGACCCGCCATATGAATTTGTAGGTTTTGAGCAGGTTTGGGTGACTTCAAGACTCATAGGGCAGGTCCATAGTATGGCTAACCCGCCCTATTTCCATCGTTATAAATAATCATATCACAATCAGCTATTGCAACTATATGTTCAGACTCTCACACCACCGCGTTGTACGGGAAGACTAATTTTCAAAAAATTCAATATTAATGAATAATAAAATATTAGATAAATACACCTTATCAGATCTGCATAGTAAAAATAATAAATATACAATTTTAATTTAGTATTTGACTCATTAAATTAATATTTTATTGATACTATATTAATAGTTATCTGCTTATGTACTCAATTAATATTTTACTATATTTCACTTTTAAATCATCTAACTTATTTAATATTATTAGTTAACAGCCTAATAATATGTATCGGGCGTGTACATACTCGTATTCACTCGATACTCATTTAGATAAAAATTTTCACACTCATGAAAAAGTACTATCTTGACGTATCCTTTCTATGAGTAAAATTCAAAATTGATAGTTATAATTAAAATGTTAAATAAGGATATACTGGTGAAGAAATGCAAGTTAGACTTTTTAATATAAAAATGATCATATATGTGGGACATCTTAAAAAGCAAATAAGATCAGCTAATCGCAATGGAGGGTTTTTTTTTGTGTAGTTCATTTTCTTCTTATGGATTTCTTGTCTCTTTGTTCACAAAATTTTCGCTAAAATTCATTATTATCTCCGTCAAATAAAAATATCGATCAATTAATATTCAGCCCGTACATTGCACGGCGAGATAAATTCTCAACGTTTTATATAAAAAAAATTCATTACATAAATTGAAAAAACAATAAATAGTCACAATAATAATTAAATCAAACGAAATAACAACATGAATTTAGTCGATATTTTGAATGCTTTACATCTATGAAGAAAAAAGACTAAAAAATAAAATCAAATGAAATAATATGAATTCAGTCGATATTTTGAAAACTTCACATCTATAGAGAAAAAGACTAAAAAATAAATTATTTGCATCCTCTATAAACTAATCGTTGCAACACAAATGATATAGAAACAAAGATTAAAAAATAGTCACAAAAATTTTTAAGTTAAATCATAGATGTCAAGAAAATAAATTTTAGTCATATATTATTATAACAGAATTACATTATGTGTTTTTAATTATTGGCGTGACGCAAATAAATGGATTTTTATTGCACCAAAAAGAAGAATAAATAAATCAGTTGATTTGCTCCAGGTTATTCTGAACTAAGTTTTCATTTATAATATAAGTTATTTTGAAATATGTTTCTAAGTTATTCTGAAATAAATTTTAGTTTCGATATTATAAAAAACTCTGTAAAAGAAATTTTGAAAATCAAACAAACATAAATAATAAATAAATAAATAAATAAACAGAGATAATATCAGATATTATGATGATATCAACAAAAGAGAGGGAAAATTACAATTGAAAATCTAAATCCAATTGAAAACTATTGTATTATATATGATATAATATATGATATGATATGATTCTTTGTCCCCTTACATCGCAGTCAAAAATTCCAAGAGCCTCAATTTGATGACTATGGCCCCGCCTTGCCCCAAACAAAATTCAAGATGTCAAGATATTCCAAATAAATTATCGTTAGTCTATTTGTACATATGAATGTACAAATGTGCTTACAAGAATAGTGTGAAATTACAATTTCACCTCATCTTGTGTACTAAAGAAAAAGAAAATATATAGATAAAATTATAATTTTATTCCTTATCTATAGATCTATTTGTATACTTATCTGTACGCGTAGTATTATTCAATAAATTAAACCTGATTACTTATCCACTCTTGTTAACAGCCGGATACATGAATTGCTTTTTGCCTTTATAACTCGATTTGATTCCTTCAATTCAAGGCATTAGTATATTGTGATGCTTTATAGCCTCATTTTTCCGCCTCTTCAATTCAAGAAACCTACAATATATGCTATAATTGAATTTGTCTCGCCTAATTGTTGATATCATCAGGAAAGAATACCAATTGTTGAAACTGGTGGAATGGGATGGAGTAGGCTGCTGAATCAGGGGTGGAGGAGGAATGAGATGGGGTATGTGGTGAGAGGAGAGAACAATTAATAGATGAAAATGGGTTTTGTTTCTAATTTTTACTTTTAAAATAAGGGTTACAAATGTAACTTTATTGTGGTACAATAATTAAAGGTATAAATTAAGTGTGATTGACATAAAATGCGGTGTAAGAATAAATAATAGTGGTGAGAATATAATACCCTTTTTTTTATTTTTGGGGTGATGAAATGCGATAACTGCACCCATAGTATTAGAAAATTATTATTAGTGAATGCGAAAATTTTCTAGCACTTTCAGCAGGTATTGATATGTCACTTATTTAGGTAGAGTGTATGTGATCAGTGTTATAATATGTTATCATATGTTAAATCAGCAAATTGGCTATTCAGAAAGTACTGTATGTGATCAGTGTGAATGTTGTGTTACCATAGGGATATGCCGGTTTTATTACCAGTATGTAGAAGCCTGAGAATATAATTCCTGCTGCACCAGCTGTGAAACAGACATAGATGAAACTGTATAGCTGCTTGTTAATAATATAGCTGCACCGCAAAAAGATAGTCTGTTACCATGGCAGTAGGCTATGTTACTGTGGCAGTGGATTGTGTTACCGTGAGTAACCGTAGTGTTACTCATTAGAACTCTGCAACTGCAAGAAACAACCATGGTATATTACCATTCAAATGTTGTGTTACCTTGACAATCGGAAAATCATTATAAAAATCATATTATCAATCCAATCCATGAGCTTATCCATCAATAAACAAGCAAATTGGCTATTGCATCACCAATACCATGATCTATGTTATGCCCAACATTAATAAATCAGCTGTAAAGGGAAAAGAAATGGAAAAAAAAAAAATTCCATCCATCCAATCATATGGTTGCACTGGAAATGAATTGTTACCCTACTAGCAGACTATGTTACCATGACAGTAGTCTATGGGGGGACTGTGTTACCATGGCAATGGACTGTGTTGCCATAAATCCAGTCCATCAGCTTATCCTTCAATAAACAAGCAGTATAAACAAATGAAAAATGCATTCAATCCGAATCATTAGTTGTGTTGCTCAGTAAAAGGGAAAAGTTCAAAACACAACAATTCCATCCCATCAATCCAAACTATCAGCTCGAACCATCCAAATAGTACTAAAACTATCCAAACCATCTGCCAATCCAAATCATCAGCTTATCCATCCCAAAACAAACAGCAGAAAACAAATGAAAAATGGTATATAACAAAGAAATACATATACCAAATCACAGCCACGTATCAGTCCACATGTACAGTGGTCAATGTACATTCATGTACCAGTCTATGAATGAATCTAGAACAAACAGACAATGGAAAAAAAATTCAATCTAGACAATGTATGAATTTCAAGCTAAAAGGAACAAATAGTAGTCTGGACAAAAACTATTATTTCATTAATATATGAAACCATAAAGTAAGGATACAAAATGATAGTAAAAAATAAATATTGTTTGGTACTACATCTGTCACCCCCCAATTTTAACAATAGTAGAAGAATTTAAATACGTATCTCAATTCAAAATAGAAGGCGGGACTTTGCAAATACGATTCAAAAGTATTGAGGCGTTTTCACTGCGCACTCTGATAATTAAACATATTGTGGGCTACCCACAACGAAACATCAACTGTGTACCAAAGTCTCAATCACATACATGTATCTTCTCTACTCTGGAACGATCCGGCCACAAAGATTCAAATTCAATACCTACATAGTTATAAAAGATGGGGGGTGAGAACAAAAGTACTCAGTGAATAACAACATGTATTGGCCCACGCAAAACAATATAAAAGAGGGAACTTTTATACACAAAGGAAGTCATTCACAAATATACAAAGATACGAAGCTCGGGCACATCACTAGTTTAGCCTCTACCCGTAAGCCATACGATTCAATAACAATTCAGAATGGCCGAGACCACATAGCAAGGCCATAATACCATAAAGCAATTCAAATAGCGGAGCAGAATGGGTATATAGCGTCACTAGCGATGGCCGAGAGTAAAGAACAATTATTTATTCAAAGTAATGGTGCAACGTCAATCATCAAAGGCCAAATACAATTAAAGAAAGGCACAAGTTTTAAAAGAGAGGAAGAGCCGAAAGAAAGAGCCAAGAGACAGAAGAGATAGAACCAATACAAGTGTTACTCACCTAAAAAATTACCCAAACATTCTCTCACGTAGAAAAGTGTTATTAAAATCTTGAAATTCCTCTATCAAAGCTATTCTTTAGGTTGCAATCTTTCTATATATGGTAATAACCCTTTTTTCAAGTATAAAGATGATGTTTTGGAGGGTTTTAAGGGTCATTCTTTCCCATTTCTTGGCCTTGGAGAATTTGGATGAAAGTGGGGAAAGATGGAGTGTTGGGAGAGCTTGGAAGAATGGGAGGACCTTTTAGCCGTATATATAATTGTTAGATTTAATTGTTTTTAATTGAAATTTGAGTTCTATCAATCATAAGGAGACATTTGGCGCGACATATTCCGTACACTTGGTGGGAATTTGTCCAAGAAGTCCTTCCACTTTGTGTTATCTTTCAATTAAGTTACCCTACTTTGATTTATGTCAATTAAGACACTTTACTCTAGTTTATATCAATAAGGAACCAAATTCTTTCTTTAGCGTTAATTGAGTAGCAATCTTTTAATCTTCTAATGCAATTCAAAAAATCTTAATGATTAAGAAATTCTTCTAAAATAGTAATTATATTGCTTACTTTAATTTGTAGAAATTTTCGGGATGTTACAACATCTGTCCTACCAGAACAAAAGGATAAAGGACAGAAAAAAATACCCCCATTACTCAACACAATCAATGTTGGTTCTCGTTAACATACTTATATAGTTGGATAGCCATATTTGTCCGAGCAGTAAAGGTGTCAAAGGGGTTGGCCATTTGATTAAGTTTATTCCTAAAGATATACTTAGCATACTTGATAACAAAGATTCCACAATCACCCCTGCGGCACAGAAATGTATATGAAATTAAAGCATCTAGCGTCAACCAGGTAAACTGAATGAATTTAGAAGAAACACTATGGTAACACGTACCCATTATCTTGTTGAGGAATACCCTTAACTACCCGACAGTCCATGGGCGTCACAGGAACAGGTGTGCATAAAACTTCAGTTTTATTGGCAAGTAATGGAATAACGGAGTGAAGATGTGCTTTCGAGTCGATAACAACCTTGTCCCGGAATTTTTTCTTCATTGGGTTATATATATCAAGCCTCCAATTGCGCTCATCCAAGACGGCCAATATCCAATGCTTTTCATTTTGCATGAACACGGGCATAAATACATAGTCAACAATAGCCCAACTAGTACTAGAAAATTTCTAAAGAGAGCTAACCTCTCCCTAATAGAGTGAAAATTACCACATGGAAAAGTACCAAGGAAGAATAATGGGGAAAAAAGGGAAGAAGAAAAGACAAAATTAAGGAAAATGGCAGGGAAAAAAACCTTATCCTTTGACACAGACAGGCCAGAGGAAGAACCATTGATGAAAGATGATCTAATGGCATGTGTAATACTATTGATAGAGTCAGAGAAACTTGCTCAGAAAAGCTACAACTCATTACAATAGTCTTTCATGGCGGAGATGTCATCTTTCAATTTGCACTTGTTGGCCTCGATTACATCAAGATACATTCGAAATTTTTGTAAACTTGTCTCAATTGCATCAATAAATATGCAGAAATTTGGTGGAAAAACGGATAACAATAAAAGAACATCTAACACAAAGCATTGACTCTGCCACGTTGCCAAAACTTTTTAGGCAGTATATACGCACCAATCTGTATGACCAATATGGATAGACATTAAGAACACATGGAAAAATAAAAATGTTTTAACAACAGGTAACTAAGAGAGTAACATTAACAGTTGTAAGAGGTGTAACAAAGAAAGAAAAGTAACAAAGAGAGCAACAACTAGTGCTAGAAACAACTAGTCAATAGGAAAATGAAAAAAAAAAAAAAAAACGACTAATCTATAAAATGTACAAAAATAGAACCGTGGAATGGTGTCCATGGTAGGTGGAGAACACAATAAAAAAGCAATGTATTGAGATACAATAAATCAACAAACAGCCAAAATTTAACATGCAAACTGTACAAAACACATCAATAGAGCTAAAAGACACAATTTAGCGAACCCCAAATCAAGCCCCAGACAAATTGATTAGGATAAAGAAATTGATGAGAATCAATGATGCAAGAATCAACGTGTAAGTGCTATAGTATTAGAGATTAGGATAAGGAATTGATTTAAATACAAATTCAAACAATTCCGGTTACAATTAAAGATATTAAAAGATAAACGATTTTAAAAAATCAAAAAATATAGATATCAGTTACGTTTGCCATAAAAAAAAAACGTTAGTTACAGAATCTATATATATAATATTTTGTAAATAATTGAAATAATAAAAATATAAAAAATGTTAAAAAATCATTAAAATGAGTTAGAAAAACAAACTAAAGGTCTAAAATTGCAATTAATTTACTAGGAAGGTGTATGATTGATATGGTCACTAAAAAAGGTGTATAACTTTTAATTTCCTCAATATTTTAATAAGGGGAAGAAGTCGAAGAATCTTCGAGTCTGGTAATTGCGAGAGAGATGCAGAGACCAAAGGTAAATGGTACAATGACCGAAATACCCAAAAGTTAACAGAAATTACAAAAATGGTGACATAAAAGACAATGACCGAAATACCCAAAAGCTAACCGAAATTACAAAAAGGTGACATCATCTTTGATGTCACCACTTATGTTACCTGCCTTAAGCGAAAAAATTTCTACAAGAGACTTAAGTCTCTTTATATATAGGTAAATTATTTGAAAATAATTTTAACATTTAAGTAGTTGCTGTAGAGTAATAACAAATATATTAATTAGAGACATATACAGAAATAAAAAATTAAAAATATATTAAATATGGTAAGTAGACTATTTTTTTAGGACGGATAAAAATAATATACTAGACTATCTTTTTGAGATATTATAGATATTATATGGTATGGGAGCCTTAGAATTTTTCTAAGCAGCTAACGCGGGTACAGACATCTTAACAAGGGGCGCGTGTTGATTCTTTAGAAAAATTTCCTCCCAAAAGCACCATAAGCTTACTACTGTTGACTAAATTGGTGCATTGATTCTACAAAAAACTATAATTACAAAAATAATAATGATAGTATATGCACCTGTATGCGACAGAATCCGACTTTAAAATTAAAAGAGACAAAGAAAATTTGTGAAGATTGAAAGTTTTTGTTGAACGAAAACGAGCAAACAACCATTTGTGTTTTTAAATTAAATACCTATAGGGAAGAAAATCTCTCCCACGATCAAAAATAAAAAATCTCTCCCACGATCAAAAATAACACTTTAGAGGTGCAAATTGGAAGGTTTGTGAGAATATATGGCAAACAATATGCTACCGTGCTTGTTTGTTTAGAAATCAATATTGCCTCCAAATCTCTTTTAATAACAGGTGTGCGTCTAACAAGATAATTCCAACAGATATATGATTAGAGATCAATTTTAAATAAATTCCTATTATCTTTCAATTAATTTCATTTCATTCATAATAACGATAACATGCACAGCTTGGCAAACTTTATTGGCCAATACTACCTCCGTTCCATAAAGATGATCCTATTCTTTTTTCACATTTAAAAAAATATTTAATAGTATTGAAAAATTAATTTTATGACTATTTTCCTACTGTACCCTTTCATTTATTAATTATTTCATTTTAATAATTATATTTTGTTGATAACTATGTATATTAAATATGAGTATATAAGAGCATCCACAATAGAGTTGTTAAATTTAACTTACCATATAAGTAAAAAGATGGACTTTATGTGATTGTTGAGCAAAATTAACACATTAATGTGTTAAATTTAATCTATATATATACATTAAAGTATGATAGTTTCCTTTTTTTCCCCGCCCCGTTCACTTGTTAAATATAGATGATTCACCATGGCACTTGATTTTACCTCCTGATCTTGGCCATTCATTTCCATTTTATTTTTAATTTTTATTTACCGTTTTAATTTATTTCCAATTTATAGATTCACTTTTTTATTATTCATTACTTTTTTTTATTATTTATAGATATGTCTAATTTAGCTTATTATTATCACTATATTTTTCAATTTTTAATTCCAATCCAATCACCAATTAGATTTCATTTTATCCTAAAATGTATCTCTTTCTTTATCAATATTTTCGTTCTTTCCTCTAATAGAACTCATTCTATCAAAGAACTTTCTCAAATCTCTCACTCTTCATTTAAATTTTCCACTTTTTATCTTGAGCAGTTTTATTTTCGATCAATTTTCTTAATTTTTGGTTTCGATTAATCTCATACTATCAGATTGCTTCCAGATTTTTTTCAATATTCGCTAATATTCAGAAAATCAGACCTGTCCTCGAATCATAAGAGCTAACAGTTTAAATTTATTGGGCTGGTTTTAATTAAATAATTGAAAACAAAATTAGTTTTTACCTAAAATAATATTGAAATTTTATTCATATTTTAAGAGCCATTGAAAATATGATTTTTGCATAGAAAAGGAATTCACATTGCTTATTCACTGAAAAGAATTGAGGATGCATGCTTATATTAAACTACTTAAAGAAGGGTTATGTAAAATAGAACCTTAGCATATGAGCCTTGAGTTTCTAAAAAGTTTAAAATTTTAAAGGATTATTAATGAAAAAAAGTTTATTGTGAACCTGTGAACCATATCTGTCTTTATATCTTACATCGTTGGACTATTTTTCAGATTAATTTCAATATTCACAAATATTTAGAAAACCAGACTAGTCATCGAAACAGAAAAGCTAATTGTTCAAAGTCATCGGACCGATTTCAATTAAACAATAAAAATAAATTAATTTTTACCTAAAATAATGTAGAAAAAGAACATTCGATTTTATTACTTTTTTGATCTTATCGTTTAAAAAGATGTTGAAATTTTATTCCTTTTTCAACAACCATTGAAAATATGGCTTTAGGTATATAAAGAGAATTCCATATTGGTTATTTAATAAAAAGAATTGAGGATATACGTTTATATTAAGCTACTTGGAGAAGGCGCATAATAGGGCCTTAGTTTATATGCCTTTAATTTCTGAAAAGTTTAAAATTTCAATAGATCATTAATGAAAAAAGTTTATTGTAAGTTGTATTTTTCTTTATCTCACACAGTCGAATTTATTTTTTAGATTGGTTCCAATATTTACAATTTCTTCATTGTTTTCCTTAGTTTTTTAGACAATTTTTTATTTTCATTAATGAAAGATATCGTATTATGAGTAATACCTATATTATTTTTCTTCACACACACATAAACGATTAGTTTAAGGATAATTGAAAATGTGACTTTACGTATAGAAAGAGAATCTCAAATTAGTTATTTAGTGAAAGGATTTGATGATGTATGCCTATATTAAGTTATTTGGAGGAAGGTTATACATAATAGGACATTAACTTTTAGGCTTTGAGTTTTTAAAAAGTTCAAAAATTTAATGGATCATTACTGAAAAAGGTTATTGTGAACCAGTTAACCTTCTTGGTCTTTATCTCACACTGTTAGATTGTTTTCTAGATTGATTTCAGTATTCGCAAATGTTAAGAAAATCAGACCGGTCATCGAATCAGAAAAACTAACGATTGAAGGTCATTGGACCAGTTTTAGTTAAATAATTGAAATAAATTAATTTTTACCTTAAATAATATGGAAAAAAAATTCAATTTTATAATTTTTTAATCTTTATTGTTAAAAAAAAAAAGTTAAATTTTTATTTCTTTTTCAAGGGCCATTAAAAAATGTGAATTTGGGTCTAGAAAGGAAATCCCACATTAGTTACTTAGTGGAAAGAATTGGGGATGCATGCATATATTAAACTACTTGAAAAAGGGTTATGTATAATAGGGCCGTAGCATATGGGTCTTAACTTCCTAAAAAGTTCAAAATTTTAAATGATAATTAATTAAAAAAAGTTTATTGTGAACCATATCCATCTTTATCTCATACCGTTTGATTGTTTTTTAGATTGATTTCAGTATTAGCAAATGTTCAGAAAATCAGACTTGTCATCGAATTGAAAATGCTAATGATTCAAGTTAATTGGACATATTTTAATTAAATAATTGAAATAAATTAAATTTTACCTAAAATAATGTGAAAAAAGAACATTTGATTTTATAATTTTTTGATCTAATATTTGATTTTATAATTTTTTGATCTTTATTATTTAAAAAGAGGTTGAAATTTTATTCTTTTTTTAAGAGCAAATGAAAATATGACTTTGAGCATAGAAATGGAATCTCACATTGGTTATTTAGTGAAAAATTGAGGATGTATGACTATATTAAAATATTTGGAGAAGGGTTATGCATAATGATGCCTTAGCTTATAGGCCTTAAGCTTCCAAAAAGTTCAAAGTTTAATAGATCATTGATGAAAAAAAGTTTATTTTGAACCGGTGAACCGTATCCATCTCTATTTTATACTATCAGATTGTTTTCCGGATTGGTTTCAATATTTGTAAATTTTCTTCAATGTTTTCCTTAGATTCTTTTTAGACCATTTTTATCTTCATTAATGAAAGATATCGTATTATAAGTAACACATATATTGTTTTTATTTATACATAAATAAATGGTAAAATATTATAGTTTAAGGGTTATTGAAAATGTGACTTTGGCCTTAGAAAGGGAATCCCATGTTGGTTATTTAGTGAAATGAATTGAGGATTATGTATATATTAAGCTGCTTGAAAAAAGATTATGCATAATATGTTCATAGCTCATGGGCGTTGGACTTCTAAAAAGTTCAAAATTTTAATAGATTATTATTGAAAAAAAAATTTATTATTAAATGGTGAACCCTATTCGTCTTTATCTCACACTGTCAGATTATTTTCCGGATTTGTTCTAGTATTCACAAATTTTTTTTAACGTTTTCCTTAGGTTTTTTTTGTACACCATTTTTTATCTTCATCAATGAAAGATATAATATTATGAGTAGCACCTATATTGTTTTCTTTACATACATAATGATCAAATATTATAGCTTAAATATTATTTATATAATCATTTTTAATCTTCTTGAATTGCTTATATTGTTTCGTATTATCATCCTGTTCAATGTACGGGTGAAATAACTAGTTTCAAATAAAGTGTATTAGTCAATTTTTGTATTTTATATTCTCAAAGTCCAAATTCAACAATTACTATATAAATTAATCGAAAAAGTAAATGATAGAATGTCACTATTGGTGTTAATTTAAACAACAATTTTAATTTGCTGAAACTCAAGTGGTCTAATGACATCTATGTTAGCTTTTTATATTCTATATCAAGGTTTGCTTATCCTCCCCTATAATCCCTTTTTAATTAAAAAAAAAAAATTTTTAACTTGAAGTAAAAAAGATTCTTTTAGCACATTTACTAACACATCTATTGTGACTCTATTTTTAAGTTTTAACTAACATATAGCACTAAAAATGTCATTTACCACTTCTATCATGGATGCTCTAAGAGAGTTAATTTTTTAATTGCATTTTTAAAAGGAAAGTGAACTATA
>CAVNYN010277191.1:0-12634 GCA_963692815.1 Nyctanthes arbor-tristis
CGAGCATAGAGGTCTTGCAGTATGGCACCCCAGCCTCCAACATTATAACTTCTTTGCACAATGGATGAACCGAACAGAACGAACTGTAGACGACTTGGTCCTACCATTTCTTCTGCTTACTCTGTATAGTAGTATAGAGTGTGTGTTGATGAGCTGAAATTTACACACTGAGCAGAAGCTAATTGTGAGCCTATATTTATAGCACAACTTCGTGAGATATATAAAGTGCCTGAATAAATTGAAGTGGACCAACACTAAAGTTATTATGTAACTTACGCCAATTTCTTTGTAAAATTTACTCCAAATGTTCAAAAGCAAAACTTGACTAATTGTACTCGTCACGGGCAAAGATTTATCGCCAGTCACCTACATTTCAATATGTAACGGAACTCCTTCGGAATTCCTTGAGAATCATTACTAGCCGAGGCTGACGAGGGACGAAGAACGAAGTCCTTAGTTGGATAATAGATGTGTGGCTTTGGAAAGGACGTGGGGAAAAATGAGGAAAGGGCAATGCTATAAATCCACCCCATCTTGTGGCAGATCTAGATTTTTTTAGTAGTAAGGGCTACAAAAAGGAAATATTTAATTTGACTAAGATAATTTATAAGAAAATTAAAAATTCTATATAAGAAAATAAAAAAATTTTTCCTACGAACACAGGCTACAGCCTGGGCCCGCCCAGGCCTAGATCCACCTTGTGTTCACCTCGTTAAATTACTTATGTATCGCAATAATTTATTTCTCATTTATCGTGATATATAAACAATTCAATGGAGTGGATACAAGGCATAAGATGAGAGGATGTTTAGTATTATCCAACTGGAAATGATGTGTGGGAAGAAAATGCAAGGTCTTTTTTTTTAGTCTCTCTCTTTCTTTCCCATACCAAATAGACGGAATGCCAAGGTAAGTATGGATATTGTATAACCCCCACCGTACACATAAAATAATAATAATAATAATAATAAAGAAAAACGAAAAAAAAAAAAAAAAAGAGTCCAAACCTTACCAACTTGTTCCGATGTGAAGCTGAATATTTATTTCACTTTGTGTCTCCTGGAAATAAATGTGCGGACCAAGAGGGTTTGCTATAGTGATAACAGTACCATATATCGGCATATTATTCGAGTTCGAGTCACTAGATTCCTTATTTACAATACTGTACTCAAAGTAAATTTGCTTGTTAATTTTCTCTCCTTTGAACAAAATACATTTATTTTCTTTATTATTTATTTTTAATTTTAATATGAGCTAGATAGGGGAACCATTGGAGAGACATTCTATTCATCTGCCGTACATTTAACGTGATATGATGAATTATCTACTTTTTCTAAATTCCATGCCATGTTATTAACTTATATGGGTCGTGACAAAGAATTTAACACAATTGTCAAGACATAGAAATGTTATGTCATGTTGATGCTATGCCTGTCTATTTAACTATCACATCTACAATAATTTATGCGTTACTATTAGAGTAGTTATTATGCTAAAAAGACCATGTGCTCTCCATTATGGGGACTACACTTATAAAAAAATAATAATAAGCTATATCTAAATTTCTGAATCTATATATTCAACCATAGAGATGATCATGTAATACCATTAATATTTTTTCTTTTTGAAAGGATGTAATACCATTGTTATTATCATTGTCAAGAGACAAGAGAATAATAGAAAGAAGCATTGTTTGATTATGTGACGAAAAGTGGGCCCTACCATGTTGTGGGCCACCCCACCTCAAGTGGGTTGTGCTCTTACCGCAAATAATTGTCGGGTCAATTTTACATATGGTCCTAAATCTTTACACTTTTATCAGTTGGATCATCAACCTTTTTTTCAATATTATAAGTCTCCAACCTTTCATAAATCATTCTTAAGGCTCCTTGTAAAATTTTTACCCTTACTTTTGAGATTCAAAAAATCTGAAAAATAGTAAAAATAATAAAAAGTAAAAAGGAAAATAATTTTTTCCACCTACCTATTTAGCTACTCATTCTATCTATATCTCCAACTTATAAACACATACAATATTTTTTCTTTTTGAGTAGAGGGGAGAACCCTTCTTTTTCTTGCCATTTTTGACATTAGTTGAAGAACTAAGCAGCAAAATATGAGTCTCTTTTGTTGCTGCGGAAATGGATGTTGGAATCTGTCTTTTACAGCTGTGTTTGGTAGGAGTGGATAACTAGATAGGTATAGTAGAAATAAATTATTTTCTTTTTTCTTTTACTATTATTGATTTTTAATTTTTTGACTTCTATTCAGAAAGTAATAGTTATTATAGAAAAAAGATTAAGGTGTATAATTGTTAATTTTGTAGGATTCTGGATCTTATGTGTTGATTTATGAAACAATGGAGACACATGGCGTTGAAAAAAAGAATTGAGACTCAGCTGGTATGAGGCGCAAAGGTTGAAGACCATATGTTAAATTTGCCCATAACAATATGACCAACTTCTACTCCCACGTGACCTGTCACAACTTTTTGGTTGTTTGCTTTATAAAAGGGGTAGTCTATTGATGCGTCCGGCTATATAGAGGTTGCCTCTCCACTTAAAGAATGACAATTGTCACGTGCTCTTCTATTATTGGGGAATCAAGGGTACCACCTCCTGATTTTTCAATTAAAGAGGCACGTAGCAGTTGTCACTCTATAAGTGGAGAGGTTGTATCTCTTTAGAAAAATTCGTCTATTGATACATATACTTGGTATACACATTTCTATGGAGATAGATTATGCTTTAAAAAATAGAATCTGATCTATCTCTTTAAAAAGATTGTATTTTGTATAAAAAGTTTTATATGGAATGGTTTGACACAATTATAGAGGTTAATTTTTAAGGCGATGTGATCATATGTGAAAAAATGATTTATGTGATTTCTTATCAATTGGTACGAGTTTTTGTAAAAATATTCTTACAAATAGCAAATCTCTCATCAAAACTTTACCGACATACAATTTTTCAGTAAAATATTTTTCTTCTATCAATCAATATTGTAAAAAGCATTGAAATCCAAATTTGATCTTATTACATCAATCTCTATATTAATAAAAGATAAATAAATTGAATCTTCAGTTAGAAAAGATTCAATTTAATTTTAGATTCTATTTCAGAGAATCTTATTTATTTTACTTTATTTTGTTTGCTTCTACTAATATTAACCGTCCATTATTGACACACAAATTATTTTTTCCTCCAATTAATACTGACAACGCCCACTATTGATACACAAATTAACCGATATTGGTAACCGCTCACTGGTATTGATAACTGCCCACTATTTGTAACCACCTATTAATGATACAAAAAATTAACTAATATTGATAACTGTCTACTTTTGGTAATCGTCCACTATTGATACAAACAATTAACTGCAAAAGCATTCTTCCTGAAGCAATCTATATATTAATAAAAGTATAAGTAAATTGAATCTCCAATTAGTTTCAGATTCTATTTGAGAGAATATTTGTTATTTTATTTTATTTTATTTTGTCCCACTAATATTGGTAAGTACCTATTATCGATACAAAAATTAACTGATATTGATAACTGCCCATTGTTAATAACCGCTCACTATTGATACAAAAAATTAATTGTAAAAATACAAAAAATTAACTATTATTAGTGATCGCTTACTATTGATAACTGTTCACTATTGATACAAAAGCTTAACTGTAAAAGTATTATTACTGAAGATATTGTACCATAAAAAGGTGTATAAAGAGTATACTGAAACAAGATCTTACAATTTTCCATTGCAAATTAGGGTTCAGGGAACATCACTTCAATGCTTTACAATACTCCTGTAATAACATTGAAGATGAAAAATTAGTAAAGAAACCAATACCCCTTCATATTTTCAAAGTAGCCAGTTGTCTGCATTCATAGGTAAGAGCATCCCGATCTTTTTAAACAATACATGTTTTAAAAAAAATTAATTATATAAAATTTATTAATATATAGGAAATTAAAGTACAAAAAATAAAATGAAAAAAAGATGAATCTGAAACTAAATTAAATCTATTCTACCTGAAAATAAAAATCAACTCTCCTATAGTTTTAAAACAGACTTAAATGTGCTACGTTTGAAAAGTAGGCATTTGTATGCATTTATAGGAAAGCATCCTAGTCTTTTTAGTTTCAGCCTCCAACAGAAAGGTTATATCCCTGACCTAGATAAATCTATATCTACATATTAATAAAAGTAGGAGTAAAATTAAATATTCAATTGGAATATTTTCAATTTGGTTTCTGTTTGAAAGAATCTTTTTTATTTTACTTTTTTTTAACTTCAATTTTTGTATATTGGTAGGTTACATAACCTATCATTATTGATAACCGTTAACTATTGATAAAAAGAAAAAAAAACTGTAAAAGCACAACCGCACTTTGCGGTTAATAAGATAGTAGACAATTACTTTAACCAATATTAAAATGGTTAAAGAAAATTAAAGTAAAAAAAAAAGAAATGAAAAAAATAAGATTGAAGTTGTGGTATATAGACAATAGTAATGGTTTAAAAAAAGTGAACTGGACAGTTTGAACAATATATTTTTTGAATAGTTGTACTAATATATAGAAAATTAAAGTAAAAAAATAAAATAAAAAAATCAATTATGTATATGAGTTATGCCTTTCTAAAGTTAAAAAAATGTGTTATGTTTTCAAGATATATCTTCTTATGGTGCTCTTGGTCTATTTGGTATGATTATATACTTTTAAATTTTTTCAATACGGATAATTTATGTATATGAGCTATGATTTTCTAATTATATTTTTTAATTTTTTTTAATTTTCTCTTTGTAGACATTTTTGTCCCCACATGGAACGAGCCGCTTGATTTTCTTATTGTCTCCTTACTGCGCGACCTTAGCAGTGCAATTGATCAATAAATTACTCAATTAAAAAAATTTTGAATCTTCAGTTAGAAAAGATTTAATTTTTGTTTTAGATTCCGTTTGATAGAATCTTTTTATTTTATTTTTTTAACTTTAATTCTTCTATATTGATAGGTTATATAAACTACCACTATTGGTAACCGCCCACAATTGATAAAAAAAGTGTAAAAACATAACCACACTTTGTGATTAATGGTAATGAGTGGTTACTTTATTCAATACTAAAACAGTTAAAGAAAATTAAAATTTAAAAAAAGAAAAAAATAATATTTAAATTGTAGTGTATAGCTAACAATAATGAGTTAAAAAAGAAAGTTACGTATATTAGTAAGATAATTTAAACAATACATGTTTTGAGAAAAATAGTTCTATTAAACTTACCAATATACTGGAAACTAAAGTAAAACAATAAAATAAAATGAAAAAAAAACAAATGAATTATGTATATAAGCTTTGCCGTTCTAAAGTAAAAATATAAAAAGTAAATGAATTATATCTTCAGAATATATCACCTTTTAGTGCTCTTGATCTACTTGATGTGATCATGTATTTTTAATTTTTCAATATAAATGATATATATATATATATAAACAATGCATTTCTAATTACATTTTTTATTTTCTTTTTAGATTTTATTAGAAAGATTATTACCAAATATCCCTTAGAACATTCGAAGTCATCTATAGGTCGGAGAAGTAATATCAAAATATGTTGAACTTGTGTTAGATTATTATTATGACCACTAATAAGAGTTAATGTTAATTTATAGAGTTTAATTGTTCGTTGTTATGACGAATAATAAGAGTCAAGATTTACCTCTTTTCGAGTACTCTTTAAGAAGTCAATATTCAATTGTTGGTAGTTCTACATTACAGTGTTTAGAGTTATGAATCATGTTAATGTGAAAATACTTAGATGTGATAAGAAATTAATAATGAGAAGCCAATTTAATGAAACAATAAATGTTGTGTATAATAGGGTTTTTCAAAATTTTTAGTTATATTAACAAAATATTTATTTTTGTTATCTTAAAATGTCACTTTGTTCATTACTTTGTTCATATATTGTTTAATTTCTTTACATTATACTTTATCAACAAAACTTGACCATGCAACGCACGAGAGCAAATCTTAGTTCATGATGAAAGGCAAGGTAGATGTATGATAAAACCAGTATTCGAAAAAGCTTACTTAGATGTCGTATAAAGTTGAAACTTAATTTGGCTCCACATTGTCATGCATTCTGCTTTTATCACGTATTGGTGGGTTTTTGTCATGTATTGGTGTACTTAGTCACGCCTCGATTCAATGTTTAGCCTCGGTACTTTTTTCATGCTTTATATTTTTCAGAACATATATTGGATAAAATACAAGGGGTGGCGAAATATAGAATATAAATTGTGTGTATAAATATGTTTTTTTCTAATTGTGGGTTTTTTTTTATGCAATTTGGAGAATTTGGGGGAGGGTTATGGATTCGAATCCTATAATCTCGTCTTAATAATTACTGCTTTTTACCACTTGAACTATCATTTTTTGTCTAAAGATTCCCTTCTTTTATATCGTCTAAAATAATAATTGAATACTTTAAATATATTATTAAATGAAATAGAATATGTGAAGGAAATTAAAGACCATTATTGGTAAAGGTACCTCTTCATGAAATATTTGACCAAAATTCGGGTCACTCTCTGTAAATTGTACTTGGAAAAAAGAAAAGATAACTAAAAGGAATACCCTACCAATTTTTAATACTCAAAAGAGGCTTTCCCGATTTGTCTCATTGTCAAATGGTTTCTTTTGGGAGATTCAAAGTTCATCCCGATATTGTGGCTGTAATTGCTTGCGGAAATTCCACTAGATTCCGACTTAGCGTTTAAATCCTCTATTTTGTGAAAGAGAAGATGATGACATATCGGCTTGTATATACTTACTATTTTACGAACGGTGACAGGCTTGTATACGTACGGGTGGCTATATTTGAATGGCCTGTTTTCCCGTGAACTTGTGTACACAAATGTCGGACTCGAAAATGTGTTTCAGTAGAGTGATTAAGTTTAGACGTTACTTCGGTTGATTTTTTACAACGGGAACTTGTGCCATGTTCCTAAAGGTTCTAGTATTATTATTGGGTTCGGTAAAACAAATGTTAAAAGAAATCCTCAAACACCACAATTAATGAGGAGGCGAAGTTGAATAAATCGTCATGTCACTGAATTTTCTCTGAAAATTACGTTATAGAGACCGTACTTATAAAAAAGTAAAAACTCACTTGTAGATTCATAAACCTACAAGTAGATTCTTGTTTTTTATAACTATATAGGTGATTTCTATTATAGAGACTATACAGTTTTCATAGAAAAACTAGCCATTTCACTTCCCAAATTACATCTTTCCTTTTTTCTTCTGGCAATATGGTCTAGTTTCAAATTGCAGTTTTCTTACTAGAAAGTTTCTTACATATTTTAGGAGTATCAAACTTGTGGCACTTCAATCAAAGAGAGAATTGACAAGTAGATATAAAACACTTAATTTATTAGTTAATTAAGACCCCCATAAATACTTGTCTTACTTTCATTTATTTAGATTAGGTCGTGAAACCATCTTTGTTGTATATATTTAAAGAAAAAAGAAAGGATTCCATTTTTCATAACTTTGGTCAAAGGTTTCTAAGTTCTAATTAAATCCAACAATTTTGCTATCCTCTTTACCTACCCACCTCCACCGGATAAGACTATCCTGATTTCAAGGGCTGACAATTGAAGGAACACTTTTTTTTAAACAGTTACACTTGGGAGGATTTTATTTTTTATATATCACATCACTTTAAAATTAATTTTAATTCTAATCACATGGTTCTCATACATCATGTGAATTTTTTTATTTTTGAAAACCTTTTATTTTATGTAAAAAGAAAAAATAAGAATAATTCCACAAATAATTCAATCAGCATAAGTAGGACAAGACAGGAGAAACCCGAAACGCCGCAATACCTCTTCGGTGGTCCAAGTTGGCCTTAAAATGGTAGCTATGAACACTCGAATCAAACTTCATGTTGATATTTTGGAAAAGTAATTTGGAATTTTTCTCAAAATTTATTAAATATTAGCCCCAATAATGTGCGAACGTTGCTAGTTTGACAATGGCCAAGGTGAACCCCGTTGCGCTTCTCGCTACCAACCGTTTATGAGACATACCCAAATGACTTAAGTATGATAAGAATGAATAATTTTATTTAGCCTAAAAGGTTGATACAACTAGTGATAAAAGGAGGTATAAATTTAATTTATTATCCTTACTGATATTCATCTTGCATGTTTTGGTGTGAAAAGTAGCAAATTATTAGACATGATTGCGTTATTTGTGTCGCACAACTCTATCAATTCTAACGGGGTTCATGAACCAAATAGGACACTAAAACCTTACGGCATAGTCCTTGTACTAGGATTGCATAGTCCTTGTACTAGACTAAGAAATTACTTAAAGCTGTCGGGATTTCAATTCGCATTCTACATCAAAAAATACAATTTTGAAACTATTAGAAACCACCCAAGGTGAAAAACAAATCATTTTTTTTAGTAAATTACACCCGAAATATAAAATTAAAAGTTCAAAACTCAAAATTGAAAAGTGAAACACCAAGATAAGTAACCTCATTGTAGAGAGATCAGAGTGACAAGTAATCCGTCATGTTGTCCTTGGAAACAAATATGTAGTGCCAAGCTCCTAGTATTTTGCAAATAACTAGATATTGACCCATTCCCTTTGCGATATAGGAAGAAATTCAGACACATGCATAGTGGTTATGCCATCAGAAGCCACGGCTCTTCCGATCTTAAATCCTCGGAAAATTCCAACCGAATCGACAACCAGTAGAGGTTTGGTTCCCGCTCAGCTTCTCTGAGAATTTTCAGTATCTCCTTTACGATGATTTTATTCGCTTTTGGGGACAAATGGACTCCATCCCTAGTCAAAGGTGGTTCAAAAATTAGATACAAAAAATAAAACCAAACATTGATGAGTTTATCACGTTGTTGTACACCTCTAGTCGAGTCGACATCACTAGCATGCACTTACCTAAAGCAAGTTGTTGCCCAATCTTCTTTTTGCTGAGATGCAGTCCAAAGATTGACCACATTAAAGTCCAATGGGCGACACAATTTCTCCAAGGCTTCCGAATATATGCGGCAATATTCGTTCGTTCGAGCTTGATCATCGTACGTACATATTGCTGGTTTCGGAGGGAAATAATTACATCTTTTAGATATATGCTATTAAACTTTACTAGCCGGTACATAAACTTGAATTAAGCGTTTAGTATACGCACCCAACATATTCACGTGCCAATGACTCGTTAATTGGTGGTGTGGTAAGAAAAATTAGCCGAGTCTCGTTTGAGAGATCCTAGAAATACAACGATTGATGGAAATGAGTGGTAAAGATTTGTGCAATACGATTGACTCCTATATAATGTGTGGATGTAATTACTTTGACCAAATTCTATTTTTAAATAAAAATGATTTGTGAACAGAGGGTGAACTGTCTAAGCATGATATATCAAATGCTAAAATTAAGGTTACCTTGAGATGCATACCAATCTTCTTCATGTTTTCAAGGTATTCAGGAAGAGGAACATGAGAGCCTAGCCCACTTGGGTGAGACTTCATTGCATTATTACCACCGAAGTATACCATTACAAGGGATGGTTGGAAAATTGCATCCTGAAATACAAAAGCAATATATAATCAGTGATTTCAACCCTCATTAGTTGCGATAAGCAACATTAATTAGAGAATGTGGTGTTGATATAAGTTTAATTTGTTGACAAATTTTCTAGTTTAAAAAATAGCCATAGCTAGGGTCAAATTGTGCCATTTTGGTTCCACATGCACTATTTAGAGTACAACAACAACAACAACAATAATAATCACCAAAATTATATCCATACAACAAATCGAGAAACATAAACAATCAAATAAATTAAACATAGAGTTGGACAAATCCACACAAACTCGAATATTTGATAGGACTCGAGCATGAGATTTCATAAGAGCATCCTTGTTGGCACAGGTTTTTTTTCCCCTCCTTTTTAACCCTCGTAGGCACAGTTCCATGTTCACTAGTTGCGCGTGTTCAAAAAACACATAAGATAAAAATAATTTGATTAATTTTTATAAAAAATGATCGAAGACCTCTCACTTCATGTGATTTGTGTCGTCGATACAGGGCATGTGTATTTCAAATTCTTGTGACGTTTCTCTATACAGATCACATAAAACAGGAAGTTTTATTACAAAATTCCAGGAATTTTTTAAGTACTACTCTCATTTCTATTGTTAAAAAAACAGATACTATGAGAAAATGACACGTTTCTTCATCGGTACACCTTCGGGAAGATCCGGTTCAAGACTTGAAGTGCGATCCTCGAATTCCAACGTGAATATCTTCTTAGCAATATGTCTGCCTACAAAAATTGCAAGAGGAAAAAGGGAAGGGGGAAAAAAATCACAGTCGCATAAAAAATGCAAGATTTTATTAGAATTTCACTTGCGAATGATAAACGTCAATAAACAATCAAGACCCTCGACCAGCAAACAAGAATGTATTAGATTGAAACCAGAAAGAGAAAAATTATCTAATCAGAAGTACTTTACGAGCATAGAGGTTATCCAATCGTAGGACATTTGTACGATGAACGAACCTAACAGGACAAACCGTAGCCGATCCGACCCTGACATTTTCTTCTCGGACTGAAACTGAGTCAGCAGTCACAGCCCCGTCTTGAATTTATAAATTGTCAAGATGCCTCAATGGTCCTAAGTTTCAATCTTCAATCAATTACTGAGTCGTGTTTCAGGTTGCAGTTACATGAAACAAGTTACTCACCAACTTCCATGATGATTTGATTTCATGCAGTTATCACTTATCGGTTACACGTTTTTCACGTTTTATCAAAATATATTCAAATGAGTAAATTGTAATTAATAATGAAACAAGGAACAAAAATTATGAAATGATAACCGCACAATGTCATAAACCGGATACCAACTGTTACAAATGATAAAAAGACAACACTGCGTTTTTTTTTTTTTTTTTTTTTAAATTATCAGAAAAAAAAGAAGAAGACAACACTGTTACAGTACAACAGAGGAGATTTTGTAATTCTTTTCTTGATTGAACGCCACTTTTGAGTGTTGTCTGATTCTTGCTCTTATATACTGAGCCATTCCTTTTGCCAAGTGCAAATATGATCAGAAACGTTAAAGGTGGTTTCGCCATCAGGGCCAACAACGTAGTATGGTGAATCCTCGGGAAATTCATTTGGCATTGATAACCAATAAAAGCTGGGCTCCCATTCAGCATTTTTGAGGACCTTCAGTATCTCCTTTACGATAATTTTGCTCCCCTCGGTTGAAAAATGGATTCCGTCTCTGCATGGAGAACAAGGATTAGCCATGTGTAAGAAACTTCCAGTTTAAGGAGTATGCAGCATTTAGCAACCCAAAAATTACACGAATGTGGAAACCATGGGGAAGGGGATGGAAATTGTGTCAAAAGTTTGAAAATTTACAAAAATGCAGAGTCAACTTTGCAAGTTTCATATAGATCCCATTCTCGGGGATCTTTCACTTGAAATGATTTGCAAATAAAAGGAAACAGTTCAGATAACAGCAGTCTCGTCTTTAATTCCTTATTCCACGCTTGCGTTCTACAGCAAGCTCAGAGATTGAAATGTCTTGAATTGGAGCATGAATTTCTATGAACCAAGTACTTTTTTCTTTTTAACTTAAGAAAAAGCAACTTATCCCCACACATATTGAAACAAAAACATTCCTTAGAATAACTGTTTAGTTCTGCGCTCACCCAAACAATGAAACAAGCTACAAAAAGGCACACTTACATAAAGCAAGTGTTCTCCCAATCTTCTCTTTGCTGAATTGCAGTGAAAAGATCAATGACTTTAATATCCAATTCTTTACCCAACTCTACTAAAGCATCAGAATATTTGCCACAGGTTTCATTTGTACGTGCTTGATCTTCGAACGCTTTACTGTTTTTTCAGGGAGAAAAAGCAAAAGAAGCAGGCATTCTTCAGATGATCAAACTTCACCACAAAATTGATGATTAAAACTAAATTTTAGCTTAGATTACCCGAAAATTTCTCGAACTTTCACTTCGCTTACGGGAGGACAACTTAGAAAAATTATCTTAATGTCCTCTGATAGACTCTGTAAATCATGCAAAACATAGTCAGGACTTACATATCAATGTTATTAAGAGATAAAGTACATGCATTATGAGTAGCATAGATTGGAGGGGGAAAAACAGTAAGCAAAATTGTACATTGAATGAGGCTATAATTTCCTACCAATATCCAAAAATTTGACCAAAGATGAAGTACCGACTGTATTGTAAAACTTAAAGATAACTAGATTGGATACATTTACGCTACCTTAAGAAAATAAACGTCTCTTTTAAAGATAAAACCTGAATTCACCGTAAGATTTCCTTTAATGATAAAACACAAATCCAATTTTAAGATAAAAGAGCTGAACTGTGGGAATCAAACATCAATGTTGAGCAGTGAGTATGTAAGATTTCTGAAACAAATTGGCAACATGGATATTCACGTTTTGGGGGGGGGGGGGGGGGGGGGGGGGGGGGGGGGGGGGGGGGGGGGGGGGGGGGGGGGGGGGGGGGGGGGGGGGGGGGGGGGGGGGGGGGGGGG
>CAVNYN010277192.1:0-18573 GCA_963692815.1 Nyctanthes arbor-tristis
CTTATTCTTGTTGATACAACTATGACAAAATCGATACAGTTGCATATGCATCATATATCATATTTGATATATGATTCTAACTATGGCTTATGTTCGAATTGAAGGTATTTTATTCTATTCTTTGCCTTGATTCTATCATAACTTCATCGTATCTAGGTCATGAGTTTGGAAAGTGTATGTTTACACTTGTCCCATTACACATATAGGTTTCGAGGTTGTATATGTTCATCCATGAAAATGTTGTTAATATGCTCCTCAATTCAAAATTTAACTGCATATTGTATACATCAAATTTTTGATCATTTTTAATTGATAAATGTCCCTTTATGAGTTACATGTCATATGAACTTGGAATCACGGAATTTGGAGGCTCATAGTATGAGTTATTATACTTTTTGTGAACATTGCCAGGCCGTACCCGAGAATACATGAACTCCTTGGGTCAAAATTTCTTATCTGGATCCGAAATTTTTATATGTTGTATAAATATGAGTCTCCTAAGTACTATAAAAATTTTAGACTATTAGGTTATTGTTTGAAAGGTCATATGTAGATTATAACTCACTGTGACGTCTATGATAGCTTGCTGAAATTTTGGAATAATGGCACTTAAACTTAAATTCTTTAAATTTTGTAAAGAATTTTGTAAAGAACTTGTTCTTTTACATTAAAGAAAGATAAGTTTAGAATGTTCGAATATCTTGTTCTATTATAACAATATGGCCTTGAGATGATAATCTCATAATATTTTAAGGTTTCGACTTTGTTATACACTTCATGGTTCATGCCATGTTTTGTGATCGCCAGAGTTGTGGTGAGAGTTGAAGTATAGAATGAGTTGAAAGTGGTCCAATTTTTGGGGACTTGAGAAAGTCGATACTATTACTTCAAAGCTTGGGACTATTCCCAATTGGGAAAAGTTATATGTGACATGGATCACCTACTTGTGTTAATAGTAGCACAATTCAGTGTTACAAAAATGTTACACAATGGATGAAATTATAGGGATATTTCTCTAGAAAAGAGTTAAGAATATACTCAACAAGAATGATTAGTGTAGTGTGGTTAGCATGAACCACTTATGACACGAGGTCATGCAACACTTCTACGAAAAATGTGTGTTGTAGAGCGAAAGAATTGCACAAGAAATTATCAGTGCAATCTTAATGACTAGCTCTAATACGTGGCTCTAATATGTGGACGAAACCTATTACATTTTGTAATTTGTGTCGGAAATATTGAGAGGAAACATATTATGGTTATAAGGGAAAAGGTACCGGAAAAAGGATAACAAAAGAAGGCAAACATATGATGGCTCTAAAATGAGCCTTCTAGCTGTAGTCTCAAATGTGAACTTTGGAATGATGGATTACTACTAGGCATGTCTGTTTCGATAAAGAACTGTTTAGTTCTTTTGAAACTGTTGGAAATGACGATCCAAACAATTTATGACTATGAAGGAAGGTCTTCCAACGTGGGGGCATTTAACCTAAAATGGCTATACATGCACTAAAGAAATACTGAGCCACTTGGTTTTGATTCATACGGTTGTGCGTGACTTGAAAACAAGAGGTGGTTATAAGTTTTTCATCACCTTCATTAAATTATAGCTATGTAGAAACCAGTTTTCTATAAAAATAAAATTGAAGGTAATAAGTTGGTGGACAAGTGATCCCAGCTGTGTCTCAAGTGCCAACTTTGGCTGTAACTCAAGTTGCTCCAGTTGTAACTATTCCGGGTAATCACAGGAAAAAAAAACCGGAGAAGTTCAGTGGTTTGAACTTTAAGAGGTGACAGCAGAAACTACTTGATTTTTTACTAGAAAAGTTCCTAACCTTGAAGAAGGTCAAGGAGACATTTAAGCTATCAATGTTGTTGATGCTTGAAAACATTTTGATTTCTTTTGCCGGAATAATGAATAGCTTGGCTGATTCACTATACAACGTGTATAGTGCAAAGAAAAGGGCAAGGGAATTGTGGGCGTCTCTTGAATAGAAATATAAGACCAAGGATGCCAGGCCAAGAAATTTATTTTTTGCCAATTCTTAGACTATAACATGGTGGACACTAAAAATGTTATCAATCTAGTGTAAGAACTTTATGTTGTCTTACATGACATCTACACCAAGGGAATGGTGTTGAGTGAAACCTTTCAAGTGACGGCTATTATTGAAAATGCACAAACGAAAGGAGTAAACCTTATTGTTAGACTTCAAATTGAAGAAGAAAATAAGGTCAAGGAATGTGGATTCACTCCAATTGAATTAGCTCGGGTCAAGGTTGTGGAGCATGGTCAAAGTTCTAGGGCCAATAGAAACAAATATGGCGAAGGCAAGAATAATGACGAAAGCTCTAAGTTGAGGCCTAAAGGTGGAATTTTTAAAAGGAAATTCAAAGGAAGGCGCTACTACTGTGACAAGTCTGGTCACAGAGCTATTGAATGTAAAGAATGCATTTCTAAACAGTGATTTAGAAAATGAAATCTACATGAATCAACCTAAGGGTTCAAAGCAACAAAACACAGGAACACAAGGTTTTTAAACTAATGAAGTCGTTGTATGACTTGAAACAAGCACCAAAACAATGGCATAAAAAGTTTATTAATGTTTTGGTGGAGCATGGATTTAAAATCAATACATATGTGACAAATGTGTCTAAGTAAAAGATACTTATGTTGTCTTGTGTCTTTATGTATATGATATGCTCATCATTTATAGAAATCATAAATTGATTAAATCCACTAAAGACATGTTAAAGTCACATGGTGACATGAAAGATATGAGAGATACATTAAAGTGATCGGAAGAGTACTAAGGTACTTGAGATACACTCGTGATTTCAGGCAACACTATACCAAATATCCAACTGTTGTTGAAGGATAAAATGATGCTAACTCGATAAAAGATTCAAAATCCACAAGTAGTTTTGTGTTTACTTTAAAATGGACAGTTGTATCATAGAAATCCTCTAAACAAACGGTTATAGCCAGGTCCACTATCAAGTTTGAATTTATTGCTTTAAACAAATTTAGTGGAGAAGCAGAATGGCTACAACATTTATAGAGGATATTTTAGAATGGCCAAAACATGTGCCTGCTATCTACATACATAGTCAATCTGTGATTGGTAGGGCACAGAGGAATATGTATAATGGTGAGTCTAGACATATACATCGAAGATATAATACCATTAGGCAACTAATCTTGACTGGGGTTATCTTTGTTGACTATGTGAAGTCAAAAGATAATCTAGCCGCTAACGAAAGGCCTAAATCGAGAGTGAGCTGAAAAAACCTCAAACAAAATGGGATTAAAACCCTAAAGATATAAGTTAGTACAAAGGAAACCCAACCTAGTTGACTAGAGATACTAAGATCTAGGTTCAAAGGGACAACCTAATTGTAAAGACTTAGTTAGGTCACTGTAGGGGTTCGAGACTTCTTTTATGTAACAGTGATATATGGAAAGTAAGGTTAAGCAGAAATGTTTTTAATGATTCTTATAAGTTGGGAAAGAATCACTTATGTGAGAGAGAAGTGGGGCCGCTTCAAAGTGAATTGTTTGGGTTCAATTCTTAGAAACTCTCATAGAAACAGGCAGATGTTCATGGCCACAAATGAACAAAACCATGAGAACTGAACTATGTCAGGGAGAATCCTGTACTAAGTATATCAATTTTTACACAAACGGCAGAACAGTTCAAAGACATCGAGTCTACTGGTCAGCCAGAAAAGTAAATATACTTTGACAATGGAAGGTTTAAAGGGTTACACCTACGTATCTAATGTAGGGTTCAACTACTGAACTTTATCACGTTAATTTCCATTCATGTGGGGGATTGTTGGAAAAATAGGCATTTTGGAAGTAACTTTGAGTGATATCTGATTTTTAAGTTTTGAGATATGAACTATGACTTGTGTTCTCTTCATCAAGAGCTTTGAAATCATATATCTATTTACCCAAAATGATGGTTGGGTGAATGGGAAATTAAGCCTCAAAGTTTTCGCGAGAAATGAGTTTAAGTGTTGGGGGAACTTTGTCCCACATTGGAAAAATATTATTCCAATGACTCATTTAAATATGTTTGTATATATGTACTGTGTAAATTGTGTAGCTGAGACACGGATCAAAAATACACTCCAGACCATTGAACTTGCAAGTGAGCACAACCCGTGTACACAAATGCCGGACCTAAAGTGGGCGCCTAGTCTGATCAAATTTTGCTAAAATAAGCGACGATTTTTTTAAACACTTAAACCATGTGTTGCAATGTGAAGAGTTGTAACAGGTGACTCTTGAGGTTGTTGTCATTCAACTCTAATGAATTCACATTTATTTTTAGGCTTTTTACATGCCTAGCATTGTCTATATAAACGACCAAGTTTGGCCTTTTTCAGATAATGAATTCAAGACACGAATTCTCCACATTTTTCTTACCGTACACTTCCTTATCGCGATAATGTTCAGGCATGATTTCAGTTTCACCTAGGTTGGAAATTCATTGCTCTGTTACAGCGATTGTTTCCTCCAGGTCTCGACCGTTGTATCCTGGGAAACAGACGTCCAGCTTATTGGGGACGAATATGTTTTAAGGAAACTGTGTCAAACACAAGCCTTGATTTCTATTTAAATTCTCTTTCCTACAGAGACTTCTGTTTACTTTCGGCTTCTGACAAGACTCTCTACTCACGTTCTATTTACGTTCTGTTCCTAATAGAGGTTTCTGTTTGCATTCCGTTTTGTTTCGAACAGCGTGTTCTGATTACTTTCTATTTATGTTCTATTTTTGTTTTGAAGAGAGGGCTCTGCTTACATTCTATTTCTAACAGAAGTTTCGGTTTACGTTCTGTTTCTGTTTCTAAGCGGGGTTTCTGTTTACCTTCTATTAACATATACGGCTGAATTTTCTAACAAGAGCAAGTGAGAGCTACCTCTGAAAATGGACTCGAAGGACCAATAGATGACGGATATATGTGGAGAAGTATGGACAGAAAGACATTCTGGAGCCGAATATCCCAGGTTTATTGTGTCTTTTCCATAATATCAAGTTGATATGTCAAACCTAATGCAAATCTATCATTTATGTATGCAGAAGCTATTAAAGATGCACAAACCGTCACATTCAAAATTATTGGGCAACAAAGCAAGTACAAAGGTCTGATGATGATCCAAATGTTTTTGAGATCACGTAGAAAGGAACGCACACATGACACATGCAACCTGTCAAATAATGCAGTTCCACCCCCTGCATCACCAGAAAAACAAGAACTCAACCACAAACCACAGCCGCAAAGCCAGATACTTTTCAACTTGCCAGCAAAACTAAGAGTCAACACCTAGGACCTTGACAATAATGAGATGTCAAGGCATTTTTCATTCCCACCAACATTTGCAAGCTTCAATTTTGAGGATCATACTTCTCCAATCTTGAAGCTAGCTGACGACATTCAATTGGGCACTTATTCTCCTTTGCTTGTGTCTCCTGCCATTTCAGAATCTAATTACTTCTCGACATCATCAACCTATGAGATGAAGAGCTTAAAGGGTGCTCATAAGCTACAACATTCAGAATTTGATATTGTTGAGATAGTTTCAGCTCATGTTTCGACAACCTATTCTCCAATCAGAGGCATGGAGTTTGCAGTTGAACCTGTGGAAGTATATCTAAATTTTCCATTCAACATTCAAGGATTTTCCACATAATCCAATTTAACTGGAAACTAATTAGATATGCAACCACAGATACTAGTCCTTGTTATTTTACAGACTACAAATTATAGACTACAAATTATGGAAGACATTCTTACAGAAACTTATTGGATGTCTCAATAATAAATATAGCAATCTAGTTCCTTCATGTACAGGACGGAAGCTTTGCTTTTGACATTCTCAAGATTGAAGCGTGGTAAAATTAAAAGCCCAAAACTTGTTATACATATGAAATAATTTATTTAAGATTGATACAAAATAATGAAAGAGAACGTAAGAAGCTGGGAGGAAAATAATTTGTGTTTATTTTCTACATGATTCAATCTACAATTCCAAACTAGAATTTATAGAGCTAAGTAGATAAGTTTCAGCCTAAATCTAGGAATTGACTCAACTGAGCAACAAATTAGGTAAAGACTTGGACTTCAATAAACCCACTACTAATCAGTTATTAATGACTAGCTAATGACTAAGTCAATATTTAACAACTCTATGGACTTGGACAAACATAAACTAAATAATTATTGTGACATTCCCTCATATAAATTGAAGTTGAAACTTCAGTTTAGCTATGAAACAGAACCCCTCCTTGAGATTGGATCCTCCATGATACAAACTCCAAGCAATCTTTGCATCTTTAGAAAACTGGTCACTTGAAGGGTTTCGTAAAAAATCAGCCACCTGATCTTCACTTCTGCAGAAAACTAGATCAATGACTCCATCATTTGAAAGATCACGAAGGAAATGAAATCTCACATTGATGTGCTTGCGTATTCCATGAAAAATAGGGAAAGTTTGATCGCTGAACTTTTGTCACAAAAAACCTTAGTAGAATCAGGTTGCTTGAATCTCAGCTCGTCAAGAAGTTTCCTTAACCAGAGTGCTTGACATGCACAAGTAGCCACCGCAACAAATTTTGCCTCGTTTGTTGATAGAGTGACCAATAGTTGTTTCTTTGATGCCCATGAGATAGCTGTTGAACCGAACATAAAAACATATGCAGATGTACTTCTTCTATCCTCAAAATTCTTGCATAATCACTATTTATGAACCCAAACAAATCTGATGTTCTACCATATCTATAAAATAGCCCAAAATCTGTAGTACTATCAAGTAGCGAAGGATCCTCTTTGCTGCTAGAAGATGATTTTCATTTGGACTTTCTATAAATCTACTGATGAGGCTCAATTCTTGCATTAAATCAGGCCGGGTAGCTGTCATATACATCAAATTTCCAACTATGTGTCTGTAAATAGTAGAATCAACACTCCTTCCTGGTGGATCCTTTACAAGTTTCAAACCTTTTTCAACTGGAGTTGAAACAAGACTGCAATTGTTCATCTGAAATCTTTCTAGGATTTCTTGAGCATATTTCTTCTATGAAATAAAGACTCCTACCTTAGATTGCACTATTTCTACGCCAAGAAAATAATGCAATAGCCCAAGATCAGTCATTTCAAACTCCTGCATCATTGATTGCTTAAACTCTTCAAACATGGCCACGTCATTTCTTGTATAAATCAAGTCATCTTCATAGAAACATATCAGCAGCATGTTTCCACCTCCTTCAACTTTTGCATAAAGAGTATACTCGTAAGGACATTTATGCCTATTTTAGAAAATAAGCATCTATGCAACTGTACCAAGCTCTAGGAGCTTGTTTTAGTCCATATAATTTTGTTTTTAAGTTTGTAGACTTTATGTCACTGCCAACCTTCACATAATCTCGAGGTTGATCAACAAATACATCTTCTTGCAATTTTCCATGTAAAAAGGCTAACTTTACATCTAGCTGGAAGAGAGGCCAAGAGTGTTGAGCTGCTAATGCAATAATCAGCCTAATGGTGTCATGCCTTGCAACCGTAGCATACACTTCTTTGTAATCTACTCCAAATTCTTGCTTGTAGCCCTTGACTACAATGCAGGCTTTATATCTGTCAACCTGACCATTCTCTTTTAAATTTATCTTGAAAATCCACTTAAAACCGATTGTCTTTTTCCCCTTTAGAAACTCAACTAATTCCCAGGTTTTATTTATTTCAATGGCTATTGTAAGTTGTTTGATACTATGTTTCTCACATAATTTTGCAAATTCACTTGTATTCGCCTTTACGGTCTGTTTGAAACAATTGTATTGATCTGCCGGTTTCACTCTCCACCATTGCATTATAATTTTGAAAGCTGAAAATGCCTCAGATTTCTCATGTAATAGGTACACCCAAGTTTTCCGACTATAATCATCAATGAATGTAATAAAATATCATTTACCTCCATTGGATGTTGGATTTATCGGTCCACATATATCCGAGTGAACCAGCTCAAGCATCTTCTTAGCTCTCTATGATTTCCTTTTGCAAAAGGGATATTGGCTTTGCTTGCTAACAACACACTCTTTGCAAACATCAGAGGGGTTTACAAATTTTGGAAGACCTTCTACCATCTTGTTTTGTTGCAAAGTCTTTAAGCCATTAACGTTCAGATGTCCATACTGGTAATGCCAAATCCAAGCCATTTCTTTTAACCTTGCTGAAAAACACAAATGATCAATATTGTTCAGATAGAGTGGGAACATTTTGTTTGTCGTCATGTTGACTCGAGCAACCAAGCCTAGCTTTTCATCCCGTATTTGACATACTTTACGTTTCATTGAGAATTCATAACCCTTCTTTTGCAACTGGCCAACACTCATGAGATTAGTTTTTAATTCTGGAACAAACAAAACATTGGAGATACTTTGGATACTACATCCCTTGGCATGGATCATAACCCTTACTTTTCCTTTCACAATGATTTTTGAGTTGTCTCCGAACTTCACTGTGTCATGATAAGATTCATCCAGAGAAGAAAATACATTCTTGTTTCTACTCATATGGTTGATGCAACCAGTATCTAGATACCAGAAATTTTGATGAGTTTTATCCTTGGCATGGCATTCCATAAGAAGAGATATTTCTTCATCCTTCTCAGCATAATTGGACTTTTTTTCTTGCTGTTTTCTGCATTCAAAGCTGTAGTACCCGAATTTATGACACCTATAGTACTGAATCTCAGACTTATTTACTGACCTTTGCTTATTTTGTCCTTCATGGCCTCTTCCTCTTCCTTGAGAATAAGAGTACTGATTATTTTCAGATTTTTGTTACTGGTTTCCACGTCCTTTATTTCCTTTGCCTCCTCCTCTTCTTTGGTCAGAAGGATTGTTATTGAAAGTTTATAGAGCCTTCTCTTCCTGATCTTGTTTGAAAAGTAATCATTCATGTACACATAGTGAGTTCTGTAGTTCTTCAATTGAGAGGTGATCAAGGTCTTTCAACTCTTCAATTGAACAGATAATAAAATTGAATTTTGCCACCAGTGATCAAAGGATCTTTTCAACAATTATGGCATCTTCTCTTGTATCTCCATAAACCCGCACCTTATTAACAATTGCCATCGTTCTTGAGAAGAAACCATCAATTGATTCTCCAGACTTCATTTTCAAAGTATCAAATTCCTCGTGAAGTGCCTACAACATTACCCATTTGGCTCTTGCATTGCCCTTATATTTCTTCTTCATGGAATCCCATATGTGTTTGGCCGAGTCTTTGCAAAGAATTGTCTCCAAAATTGATCTATCAATGGCTTGGAAAAGATAATTCTTGTCCTTAAGATCCTTCAACTTTCGGGCTTCGAGATTAGCTTTATGCGCTTCTGTCAACATAACTCCCTGTGTTGGTTCTGCTACACCAGAAACCATGATTGCCCAATACTCTTTGGACCTGAGGAAATTCTCCATCAACAAGCTCCAGTGGCCATAGTGACCATCAAACTGGGGAATTGCCGGTTGAACAAAATTTTCGGTTGCCATAAACACTGCTATTGCAATTGGTTTTTTCCCCCCTTTTTGCTAAAGTCATGAGAAGAAAGAGGAGTATAGCTCTCTGTTTGCAAACATACTTTTGACTCCAACTCACCACTAGCTCTGATACCAATGATACAAAATAATGAAATAGAACACAAGAGGTTGGGAGGAAAATAATTTGTGTTTATGTTCTGCATGCTCCAATCTGCAATTACAAACTAGAATTTATAGAGCTAAGTAGCTAAGCTTTAGCCTAAATCTAGGAATTGACTCAATTGAACAACAAATTAGCTAAAGACTTGGACTTCAATAAACCCACTACTAATAAGTTATTAATGACTAGCTAATGACTAGGTCAACATTCAACAACTTTGTGGACTTGGATAAACATAAACTAAATAATTATTGTGACAAAGATAAAGGCAGTTAGAGACACTTAAAAGGATGAAAAATTGAAGTTCACCAATCCAAAACAGTGGTAAATAAAATCACCGGACAAAAGTAATGGAATTAAACTTTCAAATACAGCAAAAAGTATGTATGAGTACAAGATCATTCAACATCATCAATGGGAACAGAGTGCAAAAACAATTACACTGACCTTTTGACATTAAATTTTCTGTTCGAAATTGCAATCATCCTTGTTAGCGTGTTATCTATCATACTCGTATACAGTGGTGGTATCCAAGCGTAGAAGAATCAAAGAATACTGGAACATAGGAATTCACACCTTCTCAACATGTCAATACCACATCATTCACATTGAGCACAGTGATTCAGATTTTCATGAGAACAGGTAATTTCCAGCAGCATATAGTGTAAGTTATCAAGCATGATATGCGAGCATAAATTTCAGTAGAGAGAGAGAGAGAGAGAAGAAGAAACAAAATGGATCCCGAACCCTTTTCGATTCCAATACAATTCTTCTCTCTCAGTTTCTGCTTCACCATTACTGTGAATTCTTGGAAAATTAATTTACCCAATAATGTCACCACCATTCATCATTGTTTGGTAAAAAGCTTCTTTTGGCATTGCAGTGCTGGCTAGGATTGCAATTTGCAGCAAAATGGAATTTCGTTTTTTCCCCTTTTTTTCTTTTTTGTTAAGAACAGCACAATGAAATTTCAGTTGATGATAAAAGAATGTAAAATTTGCACTTGAGTCCGCAAACGTTTCAAAAAGTACAACCAAATCTCTAACCTTTCATTTCTAACAACAAAGTCTTCGACTTTTTTGGTTAAATAAATAGACGGTTAAAAGAGAAATTTTCAATGATTCAAGATAATATTCAAAAGTGATTAATTTCACAAAGATTTGGACTTATGCATCTTTCAAAATTCCTTCATTTAACTGCATGTCGAGGATCCCAAAAAGAAGATCGAAAGGAAAGTGAGAATTTACAACTCTACTGCTAGATAGTGATATCAAAATGAGATGATGAGATGAAATTTGAAACCTCAGACTACATAAAATGTATACTGTCCAATTAATTGATACCACACAGGCTAATCACGTCTCACAACGGTGGAATACATTTTTTGCTCATCGGCTTACCCATAAATAACTTGCAAGATATTAAAATTTGTGAAGTTGGAAATAGTTTCATTTTAGATAAATAAATCCAATCTCTTTAACTAATTGGTTGAAACTCATAAGTAGCTACACGCACGGAAAGTGTGAATGTCTTTGTTAGAGCAGTTTAGGGAATTCTTAACTAACAAAAATCCTCCTTACCTACCTCTAGTGATTAATTAATTATTAATAATCTAGCTGGTAATTTTCGCTTGTAGCTTTTTGCCAGTCTCTTCTGACTTCAGTTTTTCAATCACCGGCTGCTTTGTGACACACCAACCAGGTAGGTAACAATGGAATATTTTGATACACAATATAACCATACCAACGCCCACAAGTACCTCTGGGAATCATGCTTTGCAAAATTACTTTACTTTGATTTCAAAAAGACTACAAAAACTTTTTGAGTCTGATTGGCTGCCTTTTATTTAATTTTCAATTCAATGCTTCAGGGGATCAGCCATGGCATCAATTGGACAAGTGTTTCCCCCCTTGGTTTTATTAAATTTCAAATACAAACCACGCTATCCGGTTCAGGTTGATTTACCAAACACAAGATATGTTAAAAATAAAAAATGCTTCAACAAACACTATGCCGCTCAAGAAGAATTGAAGCCTCTGTGGGACGATGGGTATGGGACTCAAACAGCAAAAGATTAATTGGAGGCAGCGAAGGACATGATTAGGCCTGATTATGGACCGCCCCGGTGGTTTTGCCCTGTTGAAGCGGGACCCCTTATAAAGAATTCACATGTTCTTCTATTCTTACCAGGTATTATGCATGACCATCGCTCCAGGTATTATGCATGACCATCATACAAAGCGATAAGAGAGTTCTCACATCAGATTGACTTATTAAGACAACTGATTACCCTAATTGTGTTCTTATTTATGCAGGGTTGGATGGACTTGGCATGGGACTCATCTTGCACCACAAGGCTCTCGGCAAGGTTTTTGAACTCCGGTGTATGCACATTCCTGTTCATAACCAAACGCCATTTGAAGGACTCATCAAATTTGTTACAGATACCGTGAGAAATGAACATGCCTCGTTTCCAAACATGCCAATCTATCTGGCTGGAGAATCATTTGGGGGATCCCTTGCGCACTCTGTTGCTGCTTATAATTCCACTATTGATTTAGTAGTAATATTGATCAATCCAGGTATCATAAACTGTATACTTGTTTCCTTTTTATCATTCTGTTTCACGTAATGCATCTGCTATTTTTTCCAATGGTGCAGGAAAACTCACTAGAGTGGGTGTGTCTCTGCCTTTGTCCCTGTCCCATTTCTGGTGCAGCAACATCATTTAGCAGATCACAGCTTCAACCTTTGCTCCCATTCTTGGAGGCCTGTCCAAAAGAACTTCATTTCATTCTTCCTTACATATTCGGCCTCAGTTTAGGAAACCCCTTAAAGATAGCAAACGTGTGTGTCAATTCTTCATTTTCTCCTGCCAAAAAACTGGAAAGCTTGCGTCTTGATGTAAAGGCTCTGATGGAAGGTGCCACTCTCTTTGCTGATATTTTGCCCAAGGAAACTTTGTCCTGGAAACTGAAGCTGATCAAGTCGGGAGCTGCACATGCCAATTCACATCTCCAAGCCGTAAAAAGTGAAAGTGCTGCTCCTTGCAAGTGGCAAAGATGCCATGCTTCAGAGTACAGCAGAAGCTTGGAGACTGATGGATTCACTCGACAACTGCAAAGTCAGGTACTGTTTAATCATCCCATCTCATAGCTTAAAAGATTAAGCTCTTGCTGATTTAAATTTAGCTTTCAACAGATACTACCATGACAGTGGCCATACCCTTTTGGTCGAAGATGGGATCAGACTCTTGACTGTCATCAAAGGTACATGCAAATACCGGCGGTCTAAAACTCGCGATTTCATCTTAGATTTCATACCTCCGAGTATGTCGGAATTCAAGGATGCATTTGATGAATGCCTGGGATTATTTTGCCTGGTTACAAGCCCTGTAATGTTTTCAATTCTAGAAAATGGAAAGATAGTGAGGGGCCTGTCAGGGATTCCCAACCAAGGACCGGTTTTGCTAGTGGGTAATCACATGTTCTTTGGAGCAGAAATTGGTGCCATCGTTGAGGAATACCTGGTAGAGAAGAAGATCATGCTTCATGGAGCTGCGCATCCAGAAATCTTTGCAGAAAATATTGAAGCTCCATTACAGGTTATTACCGGGTTCGATATGTTTAGAGTATTTGGAGCAATTCCTGTAACATCAAGAAACCTTTTCAAGTTACTTTCAAACACATGTCATGTTCTTCTCTATCCGGGAGGTGTAAGAGAGGCTTTACACAGGAAAGGTGAACAGTACAAACTGTTTTGGCCAGAGGAACCTGAGTTTGTGAGAATGGCATCAAAATTTGGAGCGAAAATTATACCATTTGGAGTAGTTGGTGAGGATGATATAGTGGAACAGTTTCTTGATTACAATGATCTGATGAAAATCCCTCTTCTTAAAGAATATATAAGTCAAAAAAATACTGAGATCACGAGATTAAGGACAGGGAATCAAATCACAGGGGAAGTCAGGAATCAAGATTTCTTTGTTCCAGGGATTTATCCAAAAATTCCAGGCCGGTTTTATTTTCTGTTTGGGAAGCCAATTGAAACAATGGGAAGACAAGAGATTCTGAGAAACCAAGAAACTTGCAAAGAAGTTTATTTGCAGATACGATCTGAAATTACAAAGAATATAGAATATCTGATCAAAAAAAGAAAGGAGGATCCATACCGCCACATCTTCGAAAGGACAATGTATCGCACTCTTTCAGGCCCCGTTCACCAAATTCCAGCATTTGATCCATGAATGCTGTTTAGATCTATTGTTAGGACTTAGAAATGCGATTCCAGAAATGGAAGGAAAAAAAGTCTGATTTGATTTCAAAAAAATTGCAACCTCCCACTACAAATGCACCAGTTTTTAGGATAATGTCAAACTTAACAGCTTCAATCAAGCAAATACGGGAAATATGTAGCAAGACTTTTCTAAATGAACTTCATAATAGCAGATGACATGTTATGTTCCCATCGCTTCTGCTTTCTATTTCAGCCTCAAGATTACTAGCTCAGCAAATCTCACTACATCACTGTGTAACATCTTCTTCATTTTCTAAAAATTGTTAGAAATTAGGAATACTGAAATTGCAGTGTCCTGAGCAGAAAGAGTTGCAGATAAGAAGATCACTATATATTTGCTTGAGAGCTTACTCAATTTTGCATGGCTTGAAGCAAAAATAGAAACATTTCACGAAACCCACCTGTCAAATGTCAATAGAGAAATAACATTCTCTGTAAGCAAAATCCAGAAATTGGAAGCAATGCAAATAAACTCACAATTGAAGTTACTGAATTAAAAATTATGTTTTCAACATCGTCAGACAAAAAAGAATCGATATTCAGACATCAAACTCAACAATGTATCAGGACTTAACGTCTGTAAAGCATTCACTGTGTCCAGATTATATAAAGATTGCCATGCTGAAAAGGAAAAATAAATAAATAAAATTCAACAGTAATAATGCCTAATTCCACACCTTTTGCTTTTTTACTTCTCCCTTTCGAGAGCCAAAATTTCAGACTCCTAGTATGATCTCTTCTCTTAATCCTGGGCTTGCTTCTTGACGTAAGATTCCATTAAAACATATAAATGAGGGAATGTGACTAAAAGTTGTGAATTGATGGAATTTAACGTGATCCACCTCTGTTTCGGAGGATTTGGAGATTCATCTGTTGAATTTACACAAAGGAGAAAGCCATGGGGGGAAAGCAAATTATATATTGAATTGAGTTTCATTCAAGCTGAGGTAAATACTTCATCAGCCTTTGATTTAAGTTGAGATTCTTTCTTCTCCTTTACCTTTTGTCTTTCTGAAAATATAAGTATATCAACAGGCCACTTGATAGGTGGGATAAGCCCTTATATTTAGATGATTCAGCTGAGTCTGCGAGAGAAACTGCATACATGTCGCTTTAATATTCTATGCTTTAAGTTGCATCATGCCGGAAAAATCTTAAACACAGAAGTAAACTTGACATGTGGTTGTGCAGATACCCAAGTGTGTCGTAGATATAAATATTATATATATGGTAAAGCTAGCTAGTCTAAAAGTCAATTTTCTCGATGGATTTCATTTCCCATAAAAACTATTTTTCTCGTACATGAGATATAGCAAGTGAAAATCTCAATGAAACTAGTTATCTCTGTTTTCCGTTTTCGTCTAATGTCAATTTTGAACTGGGATCACAAGTAGGGTTGCAGTTGAGACAGCAGGAGCTGTGATGGATCAATCTCTTGACTTGAACATCAAGAGAAGTTACAGTCATCTCAGATCTCCCCCCTCCCAGGAAGCCAGGATGCAAACATGATAATTTCAATGAAGTTTCTTTTGGTTCAAAAGGTCAGAGAGTTTTGGACAGTTCCTCCTGTAACAGCAAGAGCAAGGTTTCCAATTTACCCTCGAATAATAAATTTTTATTTTTTAAATGTCATGTTCTTTTTGATCTCCTGGCACAACACAGGAAGCCGCTTGTAATGCCTTGCTGGTGAATGTGGTGCAATTGAACTGTTTCTTGATTGCAATTAATTATTGATTGAGTACAATACAAAAAGAAAGCGACAATCAGAAAGCATGAGAGTTATGAGTTGAATTCATTCAGATAATATGAAACGTGAACTGTCAAGAAAAGAAAAGACAATATATATGTATAAAGAGTAATTACTACTTCGTTGCTTAATCCATTGGCAGATTGATTTTTTAATCTAGTCTAGAAACAAGAGAAAGTTATAGTCTAAACTCTAACATTGGGCTTTATAGCAGAAACTAGCTAGGGCTTATATCGTCACCTGCGGACATTACTGCATTGACGAAAAGGCAAAATTGAATCTTTCTCATCGTCCAAACTTTTAGAAACGTCGCCGCCGCCGGCAACAATCTCCGTGGCACGCGCCGCCACAACTTTCTTAATCTCGTCAATAACTGCCTCTAGTTGTTCAAGTTGATCGAGCCCCAAATCCCCAACAGCCAAATCCCAGTCCTGCCTTCCCTTGCCAATCACTTGACTAATCTTCCTCTCAGCGTCGGACAGCGGCGGCACCTCCTCCTCCTCCACCGCCACCATCACCATCTGATTATTATCCTCTCCGGCATGCACAGGTTCGTTATTGGACAGGTACCGGTTGACGACAGGGTCGACGGCGGGGTGTCCGAATGCAAAGACGTTTCCCGCCTTGGAAAAAGTAATCACCGCCGCTTCGGCATCGCACTTGGTGCAGAGATCTTTGGTTTTCTTGAAAAGGCCTTGGCGTCTCTTGGTGAAAGTTGTGTGCCTCTTGGATTTGTTCTCGATTGCCTTGATTTCTACCTTTCTCCGAACCATGATGATTTTTCTTTTTCAATTTCTTTCTTTCTTGGATTCTAATCTATTGGCTACGATTCGAGTGACAAGAAATTGTATTGTACGGTAATACGGTTCCTTCTTGATAGTGGAATGGAAGATTATTTACAGTTAATAGGATTTTATAACGATACGCCTTCGTTTAATTATGCCAAACTTCTAAAACCTAATATAATAAATTATCCAAATCACACGACTTCCCCGCCTGCCCCCCTTCTTTCGTGCTGCAGAGAAAAGAGTGTGGTGAATGATAATATAGCAAATCTATTAAGGTCAGATCGGAAGAGCACACGTCTTGAAGCTCATCCTCCCCTCCCCTCCCCTTCCCTTGTCCCCCTTGTATTAAAAGAAAAAAAAAAAAAAATATATATATATATATATACATACATATATATAAGTTTGGAAAGTAATGTGCGGATCAATTAAATAACAATATACATATTTCATGTAATTTTATTCACCCGTCCACTATGAGCGAGGTTACATTCCCATTTCTGATGTAACGGTGACATGGTTGAACGTGCTATACACACAGTCGCTATGTGGTTTGGCTATGTGTGTGACACGTCAAAAGTGAGCAATGTAACCCCATTCATAGTGGGTGTGTGAACATTACTCATATTTCATGTATGGTTTAACTTATACTAGTGTTTAAAAATTTTTCAAAAGTTTTATTACAAAATCTCATACATCAATGCTATATAAAATGAGAGGTAACAAAACCTCCAAACAATTTATGGAACATTTCCAATTTAATTTAATGTTTATTAATTTCACATTTCATCCCTAACGTTTATAGTTAGTGTCGCTTGGGTCCCTAACACCCCCCCCCCCCCGACTTGCTGGGTCTTAAACCTATCATTAATTCGCACGCTTGGTGCTTTTTGATGATTTCCGTTAACTCCCCGAGTAAATTACCATTATGTCTCTTATTTTCTAAAATTAAAAAACAAGAAGTTAAAAAATATGAAAAATATAGAAATTAAAAAAAACGAAAGAAAAAATTTCCAGCGGAAAAATTGCTATCATTTCTAGCAGCACAGGGCGGGTGGACTTTTGCTGCTGACTACCATCTCTGGCAAAATGAGTGGGATTCGCCTCTATTTTTTGCCGTTGGAATGCTGTCATTCCTGGCAGCCATTCTTGGGAGGGAAGGATGGGATGGGGTTGGGTGTTTTCATTTTTTTAAAAAAACTTTTAATGTTTTTATGCCTTTGTTTTTTAAATTAAAATATGAAGGGGCATAACAGTAATTTGAAAAGCTAACAGCAAAATTGACCGAATCCGTCAAAAATGATCTTTCGAGTGAATTTATAAAAGGTTAAAAATCCAGCAGGTCAAAAGAAAAAGAGACTCAACTGATACTAAACTCAGAGTTTGAGGACGAAATGTGAAATTAATTCTCATAAAAATATAGCATGAAAAGTATTGCTCAAAAACCACCCGCCATTAAACAGGGGGAGAGGGTTCATTAGAGTAATGAATTATACCCTTACATTGTGTTGAATTCCGGATGATTTTGTCTATAGCACAACTTGCCATTTCTTCAATGCTTGGCCTCAATAGCACAAAAGAATTCGGTTTTTCTATGGAATTCATTGAAACTATCTTATGGTATCTAATAGATTATGTGTTAGAATCTTATTGGATATATCAGGGGACTCATCCCCTAATATGTCCAATGGGATGCTACCACATATCCATTAGATACCATATATGGTGTCCAATAGACTCTATAGAATGTATGTATAAGAATCGACCCCTCAATGATTGTTTCTCTAAACGAAAAATGTGTGCTTCGCAGACATCTTAGATGTAGACGAGAGGAACCAAACCTAAAAGCTCTGTAAAAATCAGACGTGTGCTCTTCCGATCTTGAATTACCGTTATTTGTGATGAAAGAAAACACACGATCAACTTTAAAGGCAAGTAAGAGACAAGTGTACCTCCTCCTACAAGACCGCAAGCTAAGCTAACAACTTCCAACTCATTACCACGTTTCACCGTAACTTACAAGATCGGAAGAGCGTCGTGTAG
>CAVNYN010277193.1:0-23498 GCA_963692815.1 Nyctanthes arbor-tristis
GAGAAGTTATAAACTTAATGTATTGTTTAAGAACTTCAAAGATATGGTGTATTTGACATGCAAATGTTGAATGATTTGAAAACTCCCCCAAGTGTATCCTATGTCATGAATGTGCCGCCTACGGGCGAAGGGGCCTATATGGCTCAAGCTGACTAAATGAAAGCCGCCCAGGCGAAGGGGCCTATGTGCTAGCTATGGCTCAAGCTGTTCATTGTGCCGCCTAGGGCGAAGGGGTCATAAGGTACCTATGACCCAAGCTGGTGTCTACGCGCGTATGACTTGATATCATGATAATGTGATGTTGGATACTCTTTTGGGGTGAATTCTATGATAATCTTGAAATAAAGTGAAATTCTTGATGTTTCTATCGTTGTAACGATTTATAAATAAAGATGATTTACTTATGATTTGTTTAGATGAAAATAACAATGATAAAGATGGTCTTGTTTAAAAGTATGAAGGTTTCTTAATATTCCACTCACTGGGCGTTAATGCTCACGAAAATACTTTTCAATGTTTTCGCTTCCAGGTATTAACTGAAGTTTGAGCAACACTTGGAATCCGTTCTGGAGACGAGCCTTTTGACAAGGTTGGCATGATCAACTAGAATTGTAATAAGGAAATGTGTTTTGACGTGGTGGAATACATTTTGATATGTTGATAGGTTTATGAATATCAAGAAGAAAGACTAAGGCTAATATACTTTTGTATATATATCTATATAGAGTTCATTTTATTAACATACATATTTGGCTTGGTGTGTTGTAGTGGTTGCTTGGAGTTTTGAGTTGTGCTGGAGTATGGGTTTGGTGAAATTGTTATCACGCAGGGGGGTTTATTCATAAAATAGGGGAGATGCTGCCAAAATTTTTAGTAAATTTTAACAAGTAAACGAGCCTAGGCGGTGAATTCTAACTTCTAGTTAGAATTTATCGTCAGCGCACACCACATTTTTAGTATAGTACAGATACTAGAGGTGGGGCATGTCAAGAACGTCCCCGCTGAGCGACGTCAAATTGTTTGTGCTGACTTGGGAGTTACAGTGGCTGGGGTAATGAATTCTATCTTGGATTGCCATCCTTATTGGGCAGGAAGAAAGAAATTCTCTCATTAATTAAAGATAGAATTTGGAAAAGACTGAATGGATGGAAGGAGAAATCTTTGTCAAGGGTTGGCAAGGAGATTTTATTGAAGTTGGTGGCCCAAACTATCCCCAATTATGCCACGAGTGTTCTTTTGTTGCCAAATAATCTTTGTACAGAGATTGAGCACGCTATAAACGCATATTGGTGGCAAAACAACAAGAGGGCAACCAAGGGAATTTCATGGATGTGGCGGGAGAGGCTTTGCTATCCTAAGCAGCGAGGCGGTTTGGGGTTTACATAGTTACACGAGATGAATCTGGCTCTCCTGGGGAAACAAGGGTGGAAGTTCTTACTTGAACCTCATGATTTGGTCACTAAGATTTTCAAAACATAATATTTCTGACACACAGATTTTTTACAGGCCAAAGTAGGGTATAATCCGAGTTTTGTTTGGAGAAATATTATAGCCAGCCAACTTCTGCTTAGGAAGGGAACCCGATGTAGGATTGGCAATAGACGTGATATAAGGGTGTCGAAAGATCCATGTTACTTGATGATGCAGATGAGCTTGTTTCTTCTCCTATGATCGTAGATGGTGGGAACGTCACGGTTAATCAACTTATGGTACTGGAAGGCCATGGATGGGATTTGGAGGTCATACATGATTTATTCAACTCTAAAGATACGGATTTAATTTTGCAAGTGCCATTTGGATTGAGGGAAGTAAAAAAATCAAATTTTTTGGAAGCAGGAAGTTACGGGCATCTACACAGTGCGAAGTGGGTATCGTTTGGCTTAGCACATCCACTATACTGAACTTCTTACCCCGGTCAATCGGTTTTGGAGCCTCCTTTGGAACCTTAAGGTACCACTGAAAAGTAAGAATTTTGTTTGGAGAGTGTCATCTAATGTCCTCCCTACTATGGATCAGTTGCGTTAAAAGAGGATCAACGTTGATGGTCAATGCCCGGTACGCCTCATTGAGAATGAGACTACACTTTACTGCCTTATTGATTGTGGGTTTGCCCTCCATGTTTGGACTGCTTCCTCAGTCAATTTTCAACATGGTAATAGTCAAAGCTTTAAGGAGTAGATGCTGTTTTTTTTTTAATAGCAAGGATCAAGCAACGAGGAAGGAGGTGGCTATGCTGTGTGGGGCACTTTGGCACAACCGATCTATGAAGTAGTATAGCACAGACGTTCACTTATGACTCTTAAGGCAGTATCTTTGGCAAATCTTTTGCATGGCCAATGGAGTGAAGCAAGGCAATCCCAAACTCACAGAGGAATTACTCCCACATATCCCAATCTGGGTTGGACAAAGCCGGTCGCCGGTTCACTAAAGTTGAATGTTGATACAACTACTTTCCGAGGACAGAACTTTACTGGCATTGGGCTGATTTTATGTGATGAGGGAGCTTCTTTCGTGGGTGCTAAGATTGTTCAGGCGAGGGGGTCTTTCGATGCAAAGATGGCTGAGTCAATTGGGGTTCATGAGGCTCTAACTTGGATTAAGTAGATGAACCTCTCTCGTGTTATGGTTGCGATAGATGCACTAGTAATCTTTGAAGCCCTTCATTCATCTCAAGTGGATTTGTCTCCCTTTGGTTTAGTCCTAGATGATGAGTCCAATTGTGTTAGGAGACCTACTGACCAGAATGCTCCTACGCTTGCTAGAGCGGCTAGTTCTTTGTTTGGCCCTAGTGTGACATTTAATGTGATGTACTCTCTTTTGATTTTAAGATTGAATAAAATTCCTTTTCTCAAAAAAAAAAAAAAACCCACTTGTTTTGCCTTTTTCATCCAGAAAAAAAATCCAAATAAAAGCTGAAAAATCGAAAAAGTTAGAAAGTAAGAGAAAAAGGTAAGTGATCTTTGTACTTGGGATTGACGTATCCCTTCTTTTCTCTTTGTCAAAAGTGTGATTTTGTCTTGCTAAAGCATCATATGCGATGTTGCTACAGAACAAATTTTAAAGATAAGTTGTTGCTTTGCTTTGTGCATGATGGCTATAAAAGTTCATAATTAAAACTGCATTGCTGCCATATGAATTTCCATCAGAATTTCAGAATTTTAGTTGAATTCGGATTATGATATTGGCATCAAGACTCCCTTTTTGAACAAGTTTCAATCCAGGTTGTAGGAGACTACCAAGGTAGTTTATGAACCAACCTTTTCATATGTGGTACCAACAGAACCAGTTCATGAGCGCTTGGGAAATCGACGGAGCAATTCGGACCTAAAACGTCATGTTTTCAAAGGAGATTCTTGCATGTACATAGCTTACTCACTGAGTATATTTTTTCACTTTTTCCATGTTTTTTCAAACGAAACTTCTTTGAAGTGACCCAAAGCTCTCAGGGGGTGTCGCCCGACGGAAGTACTTATACCTATGTGACTGAGTTAGACATTTAGAGCTGCTATGACGACTACACCGAGGCATTCACCACTATATCGAATACTACACACCCGAGACTATGGAATACATCAAGACCAAGTATTATGAAGGCAATAAATGGGAACTCCCATGAATTGAATGAAACTATGTAAATACTTAACTTATTTTTCTACATCAATGTAACTTTTAGTATGGATGTATGAAATCCACTTACGAAGTGTGGTGAACCCTAACAAGGGAGAATAAGAACTTTTGCATTTTAAAATAACCCCTCATTGCTTATCTTTATAAGCTTTTGTAATGGTGACTGTGATGGAATAATGAAGTATGTTATGAATGATGTTATCGTGTTGTATGTCCTTGGAAAGAACTATTGAAGAAGTTTAACATCTGTACTAAATCACATTTGGAACACAAAATTGAAGATACTATACTATAGTTGTTTCTATAAAAAGTATCGATGTTTTTGTTAGTATCGATAAAACAAAGGGTAATATGACTAATTAAAAGTACTTATACAACTTCTAGTATTGATAAAATAGAGAGTTACTTATACAACTACAAGTATTGGTATTCCCACTAGTATCAATACAAATGGAAGAAAGAGAATTTGCCTAAGTATTGGATAAACCTATCTTTATAGAGGGATGATATGACGGGATTCAATAATTCATGACCAAGGGAATGTATATTATGTAAGTTATGAGATAATGCTCTTAAATATGGATTTGTGAAAAATAATAGGTGAAATGAAATTAATAAAATACGATAAGAAAAACAAAATAGCTTAGTATATAACAAGACTATTACTAAAGGATTTAAAAAAAAAAAAAATCAAGGTGTGCTACAATGAATAAATTCAATGAGCCGAAAAGCAATGGGAACTATTACTAGTTCTGCGACTTCGAAGTGGCGAAGTGGAAATCGCAGAATTCAAGATGCTAGAATTGGTAGACTTCAACATGTCAGAAATGGTTGCACCGTCGTTGGATTGAATCAACTCGGTCAGATTTTTGAGAGGGCGGGTAGAAGGAGAAAATGACATTGGGGATTTAGATTACTGATGTATGGTACTTTCTTTAATTTGAATTTGCTAAGCAATGCGCATTGGTTCCTGAAGAAACTGAGGCGTACCTATGATCAAACAATACGCATTGGTTCCTTACAACTAGTAAGTGTAGAAGACTCATCAAATGATTGCAACTAATAAAACTCTTAGAGGATATTATGAATATCAAGGTCTTCATTGGTACCGTATTAGTCAAAGTTACAAGATTCAGTTGCCATTGTTTATGAAATACTAAGAGAACATTTTGAACATTTTAACTATACAGTGATATTAGATAAAACCACTAGAATGGTTGGCCGAGTCATTAAACACTAGTTAACATTATCTTTTACACGAACACGTCAATTTATATCCTTCACCTATGCGACAGAATTTTTCTTATCGTAAATAGGTACGATTAATGTTTGCTTTCTTTAACGGACATGTATGTTTCCCTAAATAGAAGATGCCGCCAAATGCTTATGGATGCCAGATGGCATGCATACATCATACTCTGTGATGTGGCATACCAGATGGCACAGGTCTAAGAACGCCAAATTAGCATCTGGTCGCCAGATGTGTGGCATTAGCTCATTAATGGAGGGTTCTGTTTTTACGTTACATGTCAATAGCACTAAATTTTTTAGATATGTCATATAATTATTAGTTATTTTTTTAATTTTAATAACTTAGATCGGAAGACCACGCTCATTGTGGGTGAATCGTTACACGATTGGAACTACTAGAATACTTAGAAGATATTGTAAAGGTCAAGATATTTACCAACACATTAGTCAATATTGTAAACGGTTGACAAACAAGCTAAGTGTAGGCGAAGTTTTCAAATAATCAAAACTAAGATGACAGGAGGATAATGTGAAGAAGAGGATATTCAATGATGCTCTTCCGATCTAGCCTCTACAACACCAATCTATATCGACAATGCTATTTGAAGATGTATGGGTAGGGCATACATCAAGTGCTTGATGAACAAAGCTAATTGTGGGCGAATTTGTGAAATGATCAAAACTAAAACGACTTAGGATAATGTGAAAGCCAAGATACTCAATGATACTAGTCGAAGGAAGGCACAAGATCATCGATCTTTATCCACAACGCTAATTGTAATCTATATTAGACCGATTGTACTACCATAGACTACTATAGTAAAAGGATATTGCAAGCATTAATGATTAGCACCATAATATTATCCGTTGTTTGTGGAAACCATTAGATCTTCAATGATGCTTCTCTAACTTGCTTATTGTAGGAGAATCAGTAAATGAATGTAACTCAATGAACGTAGAGGATATATTATGAGTTTCAATATATTCATCGATCTCATTTGAAATCACTATATATCCGCCGAATTGTTATATTCGAAATCACTATATATGCTTCACTATATATATTTTACATGTATACGTACAGTCTCCGTTTTTTGAGTGAATTTCCTGTTTTACCCTTTAAAGTGGCGATATTTCTTGTTTGGATCAAAGCTGTTTTTCCTATTTCTCCTATCGAAGCAAACTGCTATTTGTCTTCTCTTTGAACTGAAGTTATTTCCAGCTACTGTTCTCGACTCCCTTTTGCCGCAGGTTTTGATCCCAGTTAGTAATTAGCTTTTTGTTTGATTGTTTTTTATTGTTTCGTTTTGTTCCAATTGAAGGTGAAATTTTTCTACTCTGCGTCCGGTTTGTCTTGGCCTCTTTTTTTTTTTGGGTTGCCTTTGTGATATAAAATCCAAATGTTTTTCCTTAATCTTTGTGTCCAGTATGTTATCATTTGGAATTGATAAAAAAATTAAAACGAAACCTAGCGCTTGCAAGGTGTTAGACGGATTGTTCCAAGAACATAAGATTTATTAGTTTCTAATTCAACTTCCTTTTTCTTACTACTACTTGAATGGCTTGTATAACTGGGCTTTTGGGAGCTCTCATTGGATTGTTCCAATTTTTAATTAATTGTAGACCAATTGATTTATGCCTCAATTTTGTGGTTAAATAGAACTAAGTTTCGAGCTTTTAATAGTTTGAAAATGTCAATTTGAGAATTATAGTATATTGGTTTTCAGTAACCATCCTTTTTGAAAGCCGGAAACTAATTTTCAACACTTGGGTTTCTTAATCTGACTTTTGATATAACCCATGCTTCTTTGTGAAACATCATGCAAACTCTCGGAATTTTTGCTCTAATTTGGAAGGACGTTTTTAATTTTATTGCTACTTCTTTTCAGTTAGATTGAAGACACTGAATTTCGTTAACTGTATCAATCGATTTCCTCTAATTTTAGAAGATGCAAGTATGTGTCGAATGACTTGGAATTAAGACTGAGTAACAAACATAAAAATTCAATAATTTGAACTCATATTGAGTGTGAGATGGGTATAAATCTGTGGGAAGCTATTAATTTTCTTGGCAATAGAATACAATTTTTGAGATGGGATCTACTTTTGATCCGGAACGTAATGTATGCATGAATTATTTGATTTTTCTTTAGGTGCTTGTAATTTGGTGGATGGAGAAAGGGAAGTTGAATTTGTGGTGGAATTTGTTTTAGAAATGATAAGTTGTGCATTTGCTGGAAACAAGCAAGTATTTCCAAATCATGGGCCTTGCCAAGCGGTTAGTCAAGGCTTTAAAATTTCATACGTCAAATGTGTCGAATGCCTCGTGTTTTTGTTATTCTCCGATTGTATATGTTTGTTTCCTTTTTGCTTCTAGGATTAGGAATCAAAAGCTATCTTTTTGCATGATTTTCTGAGAGATTGCTTGATATCACATCTCAGTTAATAAAAGTGGACAGTTTGTTGCTCTTAGAGACTATGGTAGAGAAGAAAGCTAAACAAAAGCACTTGCAAGTAAGCTAATGGTTTCAAACTTACAGGCTATATTTTATATTTGTGCCTAAATTTTAAGCATTATTTAGGTATATACAGCTTTCGTGGTCTATGTAAATTAATTATTATATTTGTTTTTAATAGTATTTGATGAGTACCTTTGGGATCGCATTGGAAAATATGCGTGATTTTCCTTTCTTTTCTTTTCTTTTCTTTTCTAATTTTATTTTATTTTTGGTTAATATATGGATTTTGCTCATTCCATAATAGCTTGCGAAATATCTATTTAGACTTGATTTCAGTTTTCTCAACCTTTTGGAGAGGTTCAATGGGAACTTTGACATATGAGAATGGTGAGACGTACATTATTCTTTTCTTAAGAGTAGAAGTTATGGTAAGATGTCTTTGTTTGGAGAATGAATTATTGAGATGGGCCTTGAATTTCTTGTGATTTCTTTTCGTTATCTATGGCCATCCATTTAGGAGTTGCAGGATGTTGTACGAAATGCTTCAATCATTGGAATTAGCATATTCATTATTGTTATAGAAGGTATGTTTACTCCTCTCTTAAATCTCTATGTTGCCTGCTGTTTACGTATGGTAAATCTGGTGACTTTCTCCTCTCTATTTGTCTATGTACTTAATGTTTCATGTATTATTTAATTCTATGCAGATTTATACTAAAAATAAAACAAAATACGTGCATCGCACGTATCTTAACTAGTATATACATGTATATTGTGACTTGTGTGCTGAACTGGTTTTGGTAAGTTCTTTATATTGAAGCACAACCAAGATGCAGAAAAGGATTTGGCTGAAAATCCTTCATTTACAGTCAAACTGAAAACATACAAAAATATTAATAGCGATGCGCTAATATTTATGAAATAAGGTTGTAAGTCATCTTATTTCAGGAAAGGATGGATGAAATATATAAAGGGAAAAGATCTCAAGGTTGGAGGCACGTGTGTCTTTGAGTTGATAAACACTGGTAGTTACTATTGTGCCTAAGGTCAAAGTTTCTATACGTCGCAAATGATCAAAGTTGCTGATTCTAATTATATTTATATTACATGGACATATAGGACTACTAACGAATATATGTATTTATCGCGTTAAATGTTAATAGTCGATAATACTTACTATCACTACACTTGCAATATAAGATGTATGGCATTGTGACATTTTATTGATTCTTGTAATTTGTTTTATGGTACTGTCCAAATCTTATTCTTGGTTCTTATTTGTGTTAGTAATTCATGAAGTGTCTCTTGCTGATGAGGGATGGGACTTGACGGGCGGGTTACCTTTGTGCTCGACCACTAACTGACATTACAAGTCTACGTTTGGCCTTAACCCAAAACTAACTTGAGTTGGTTTTAGGTCAGATTTGACTAGTTTCCACTGCTTCAACTGACGTTTTTTGGGTTTCTCTTTTTTCATTTTATTTTATTTTTTTATTATTATTTATTTAGCTAGCTCAACCTAACTTAACTGGTCGGGTTGTTGGGTTAAGCTCGGGTTTTCATACGGAATGTCTACTCCTTAATTGCTTATGCATAAACATAGAAAATTTTGCTTTTGAACTTAAATAGATTTTGATATAAATGTTCCAGAAAGTTTTTAAGAGAGAGTTACAAAAATTCATCGATAGCAAATATAATTGGATTATATGTATATAGATTGCGTACGTGAATTCATTTCATGGCTGTCATTTTTTGGTTAATTTTGTCTCCCATAATTTTAACTAGCTAAAAAATTATTATTAGCATCTAGCAACTCCGGAATACTTTTTAATTATTGCTTACTAGTGTGATAATACACGTCTTGTGAAGGATTAAACTACTTCAACAAAATGGATGACAAAATAAGTGATAAAGTCATTATCTGGTCTATGTGATTATCATTGATTTAAATATATGATGTCATGTGTTGAAAATAAGTTGTTGAAAATAAGATCTTGTCATGTATGTCTATTTTGTCAAACTCTTTTTTTTTTTTAAAAAAAAATTAGCACTATAAAAGGATTAATTGTAGGGAAGAGAATTGAAAGAAATATTTCCATAAAAAAGAAGAGGAGATCAACAAATAATTAACGTGATAAAGTATTCAAGGCCAAATTATTCTTGATAATCTGAAAATTCGAAAATGCGAACTTGGGGGAAAAAAGCCAACAACAATGCTTTTGAGGCGGAAGAGCTGTGAGGTTAATACGAAAATGTAAAAGTAAAATATTTTCTGACGCCAATGAAAAACATTTTACTTAGGGGAAGTGAGAATTGATTTTCTAGAAAAATAAGTGAAACTACTTTGTTCCTTTTTTTCCTCCCTAAAGGGAGATATAGGGAAGGGAAAGGAAATTCGAATAGGGGCAAATGTGATTCAAATACGGGATCTCCTACCCAAAATTCGAACATCTTAACCACCAAAATCTAGTGATCCCGTTGCACTTCTCAATCAGATTTTCCCATCGGGATGTTATTGTCAACTCTACCAGCACTGGTAAACAAATTATTGGCCTTACCAATGACATTTAAATGGATGATTTGTATTTTCTTGAGCAAGAATGACTCGTGAATCCAAATGAATTAGGAGAGATAAAGAAAGCAAATATATTGAATGCATGGAACAAGATTAACATATGTCAACTCATTAAATGGATTGTAGCACAATCTAAGCATATAGAACCGTCATGCCGAAATCTCTCTCTGAAATACAAAGCCAGAACAATTTCCAAAAGATCCTAGATCTGCAAATATTTTTGAAGCAGTATACACCATCAACTATAGTTTTGGAAGAACAAAAAATGATAATATTTTTGTTGTAAATAGCATAAGCAGAAGCTGATCCACATGTACATCCATAACCAAACAATATACTTATACATCGGGAACTTTAATAACAAGTTCAACTTTGAAGAAGGAAGAAAATGGAAATGGATTTCTGTTTTTAATCCTTATAAGCAATGCTATTGATTACATCCTCAATGAAAAGTGCCTGACTAGTGTAAGAAGAACCACCTTCTTGCAATGCCATTCTGCATTTTTTCTTCATTTCTTTTACCTTGTGTCGAATTTCAGCATTCCCATTTTTTCCCATCAACCTCGATATCCCAGACTTAATTACTTCAGCTTCGACAAAATCCACTGGGTGCTCTGTAATGAAATCTCTCAAGTAGTCTATTCTAATAGCCTCTGCAAGTCCCATTTCCTTAACTAGCAAGAATGCGTTCATTTGCTGCTCACCGAACATTGGCCAAGTAGCCATCGGCACTCCACACCACATGCTCTCTAGCGTTGAATTCCACCCACAATGTGACACAAATCCACCAACCGCACGATGAGACAGGACTGCCATCTGTGGCGCCCATCCAATCACCTTCCCAATTCCTTTCGTCCTTTCCAAGAACCCGCCTGGTAATACTTCTTCCAAATCATCGTATGCCTTGGGAAATTCAGGAGCATCCTTAGAAGGGGGCTTCCTTAAGGACCATAAGAAATGTTGTCCACTTTGTTCAACTGCATTAGCCATTTCCTTAACTTGGCAATCATCGAAACTTCCATAACTCCCGAAGCACAAAAACACTACTGAACAATCTGGTTGATTGTCTAGCCACTCAATAATGACGTCCTCTGTTTCATTTATTGAAGTAGTACCAATAGTTCCATTCAAATTTAATATAGGCCCTACCGGATAAACTTTTGGAATTCTTACATCATTAGACACAGATTGAATAGCATAGGATTCAAGATCATAAAATGTATTCACTAAAATCCCCTTTGCCTCTCTAAAATTCTTGAAATAGCTCAACAATCTCTTGGCCGGACGCCCGTCATCAACGAACGAATGTGGCAAAACCTTAGCCGGTAACGGATTCAAAAAACACGGGATCGACAATTCAGCGTTGGAGTTTTTGTATTGTAGCAGTGTCAAATCCTGATTGTCATGTTCAAGCTCAAGGAACACAAGATGTAAAAATAGGCCCAAACAAGCAGCCCCACAAGCGAAATAAATGTAAGAAGGCAAGCCAAAATCATTGGCCACATCAATGAAAGATGTACAGAACATGTCAACAACAATTCCTGCCAACTGAGTATTTCTATCAGAGGAATAATACTGAGAGAAGTTTGAGAGTATATCTCTAACATGACTCACTTGGCTTTCGATGAAATCAAACACAAACTCTGCTGCTGTAGAAGAAATTTCATCTAGGCCAGGAAGATTAATTATCCGTAGACGGGAACTAGGATCTACTACGGCAGAGAGTTTCTGAGTGTAGTTTTCCACAACCATGTCATTGGGAAGCTTCATGATCAGAAGAGTGATGGAGATGCGGCTGTCCCTTTCGAGCAATAGCTTTACCATCTCCACGGTGGAGATAAGGTGGCTCATCACCGGATTAGGGATGAATATCAACTCCGGATTCTTCATTTCCGTTTTGGTGGGTAGTGGTTGCTTCTTTGCAAGAGAATCAATCAATTTAATAAAGGAATGGTGTATGGAGATAAAAAATTGTCATATTGTGGAAATTTTGTGGTGTCACTCAATGGCAAATCCAAATGAGATGGCAAATAGGACCACTAGACTCGGACTTTAATGAATAATAACTAAAATTTTTTCCTAATAATATTGTGACAAGCAGCCAAATTTGATGGGAAATTAACTGTACAAGCATGGTATTTATACTGATAAAATCCAATTCTTTTTTTAAAGAGAAAAAAACATTTATAAAATCCAACATTAATATTTTTTTATTGTCCATGTATAATTTTTTTTTAAAATGTTTTACTAGTTCTTGAGCGAATTTCCTCCAAAAAAATATTAACTTCGCGTCATCACTAGTTGTTGGAACAATTTAGTGGTTGTTATCTTTTCAAGATTAAAAATTGAATTAAAAAAATATATATAGTTCAGTTTTTAATCTTAAGAGAATTTTAACGGGCTAAAAAAAAAAAGAAAAAATGTTGTTGCTGAAATACTATTTCTTAAATAGAGAATTGAAATATCAAAAAAAATATGAAAAAAGAATGACACGAATTGGTATATTAGGATTATTTTGTAAACATATTTTCACTCTCATTTGTACATGCAGCATCATTTCATAAATAATATAGTAAATTTTATTAATATAATTTTTATGAAGAAATAATAATGATATCCATTGTAACTAGATTGGTTATTTGTATTAGTTAATTGCTATATTAAACGTCCTTACTCATACAAATGGAACTTATACTGCATGAAAACCAATGCAAACGGAGTCGCGGAAGCGTAGGCCTGGGCTTTCGGTTTTCAGTTTCGGTTAGCGAAAGGACCAAAATCGAACTGAAAAATTCGATTTTAGTTTCAGTTTGGTCTTATTAATTTTAAAATCGAACTGTTTTGTTTTTGTTCGGATTCTATTTCTTTCGATTTTTTATTAACCAATAGTGTATATACGCAGCCACCTAGAAGAAGGGCGCCACCGCAAACAAATTCAGTTCCCATATCAGAAGCAGAAACAGCCAAGAAGCCTAAATTGAAATGTCTATGAATGCTTTTTTGATTTATTAGTGATGATGAAAAATATGTTAAAACATATAACTTGCCATTATGGTAATCACTATCAGTACCTCATTGGGTTAATCCATGCTCAAAATTTACGAAATGAAAACAGGCTCTCCACATACCTACGCATTATAGACAAGTTTCATTTTATTAAACTAAAGCCATGTCGCTATGCTTACTTCGAATTTAGCAATTTTTATACGGGCACTCGTCTAGCCGAATATTAAAAAAAAAATTATTTGAAAGATGAATATCAAATATATAACTCATGCAAATATTTCTTGGGTTCAACTCTTAACTAATTAAATGGGTTTAGTCCAATTCAAGAGGTAATTTTCAATACATGAAATAGAAACCAATTGACCCAACATGTATCTATATTATAGTCCAACAAGAGTTAAACAACTAATAATTTATTCAAAATCTAAGAGCCTAAATTTAAAGCGCCCAAATCTTGTTTCTTGGCAATTTGAGCAAGACACAAGAACAACGTCGAGATAAAAATTCTTCATCATATCAAACTCAATCCACTTTAACCTACATAAAAGACCAAAGAGATCATTTAAGAATCTCATTCTGCATTCTCACGTCTCACAACCACAGGTCTCAACTTTCAAGAATCAAATTCCAAAACTAAGCAATCTCTCTCATCCAATTTAATTCGCAAGCTATATATGTCTTTATAGTATTATTATTTTATGCATCAACCTATATAAATCACTGCAGACTTTCTGGAGAAATTTATATGTAAACAATCATCTCAATTCATCTTGCATAATACATTCATCTATTTAGCTTAATCATATACCTATGAATACACATATACTTACATACCCCCTGACCTATATATGATGCATGGGATTAGTACTACTATCCAACCAAGTCATGCATGAACTAAAGAAGCTAGACACGGTCGAACCGAGGGACCCGATTTTGGGTCATCTTTCAACCTTAATATCAAGCCATAAAACTTACCCGTACGTACATATTTCTCCCGTCATTTAGAACGGGAGTACATAAATTTTTTAGCCAAAAACCCCACTATTCCACTAGAAACTAGCAAACTCCGTCTCATACGGCCGACGCCAAGTAACATCATTCATGTTTTTACTTATATAGATATGTAGCTCTGAGGATTGGGAGCATTTCTCAATATTTACAGCGCTAAATCGATGAAGAAAAGTTAACTTTTGATCCTTCAAAGAATCGACGAAGATTCGTTCATAGCAGAGAACTACTTTTTGTAAATTAGATAAATTAATTATTTGTATTGCATGTCCAAAAGTATGAAAACTAAATAAGTTAGTCTATTGTAAAATTTAAGGCATGTAAATCGGTCCTATAATAGTCTAAAATTAATCAGTTACCCCCAATAATTTCAGAATCTCATAATTTAGTCCCCTTGAACCTCAATAATTCTTCAATTGACTCCGAATGAACTTTCAAAAATTACAAATTAGTCCCTAAATTCTTGTATAACAAAGAATTAACTTTAAAAGATTTAATAATTGATCAATTCAATTATTTTAACACCTAGTTAACCCACAATGTATATTTTAATATTTGCACACAAATGACTATATGGGAGTGTCAAGTAGCCCGGAATCTAATTTGGGTTCTTGGAATTATTTCACAGTATGGTTCAAGAGATCTCTGCAATTTCTACATTTATTCAATAAAATGATTTTATATGTCTAAATTTACATATTTGGTTTGGATTTAGTTGTTGCGTATTCCACTGAGCTTACCTACATGCTCACCCCATCTCTTAAGCATTTCAGGTTGAAGGGCTCAGTAGCAGTAAGGCCGGGGGGGGGGGGGGGAACATAATTCCATGCTAACAATATCGATCTTTACTGTTATTTTAGGATATTCATTTGATAATTTGAAATTCATTTTCCGAAAGTATGTTAAATTTGTATGGTTTGGTTGCTACACCATGTTGGTGTTGATCTTCGTAGCATTATTCAGTTATAAGATAGCTTGGAAAGATGCCCTTACCATACAACAAATAATCTTTGAAGAAGGAAAAAAGTTAGGAAAATCGAAGTCAAGACTTACGAGCATGGAAAGAAGCAAGAAAAGATTAAATGCATTGCTTAAGCAAAAATGAAAAAGAAGCCGTCTGTGGAAGCATTTTCATTTTTTCTTTTTGGGAGGGGGACTTGAATTTGAAGGACAGATGGAAATGACACGGTCATACTTTTTCTCAAGCTATGAAAAGTAAAATCTGAAACTATCAGTCACTGCTGTACAATAACTTAATTTAATGTGTAATTGAGCAGCAAACACCTACCTAACTATGAACTCAGAGAATTGATGATAACAGAAATAACACCACCATCATGCATGGCAAATCACTAAAGAGCAGCATCACAAAAAGACATCCAATTACCACCAAGAGATTTAAATCCATAACCCCATTGCAAAAGCAATAGAATTCCCTATATGTGATCTGTTCGTTAAAAGACAAGGGCACTTTTTAAGAATAAGGTTCATGAGAATACTGCTTCATCATCAATGTCCATGTAAAGTAATTAGTAACCTTGCAAAAATTCATAAAGATTATGTAGTTAAGATTTATAGTAAATCAAAAGACATTTTGCGGAAATAAGATTTACAAGGCCAGCCAGCACCGCAAAATGACCGCCAAGCTACAGAGGAAAGTACCTTAAAGCAACAACTTGTCCTACTACTCACATACCCAACATAACGTGAAATATGTCTGACAAGAATCAACCTCGTAAAGCTCAGAACTGACAACTGATTCTGAGCAACTACATTAGCCTATCAACTAGACTAGCGGAATCTAAAAGACCAGAAAACCAATCTCCTACGGCTCCATCAGCCAAGAGGTAGACAGAATCAGGTACTTGCTGACCAGTAGGAAAACAAATTTTAAGAGGTCAGGAGCTTGTAGTTACTGATGCAATATATAGTCAGAAGAATATGAGTTAAAGCAAATTATTCCTAAATATATAGTTGCATATCAAATGTTAAACCTCAAACGCAAATATTTAGAGAGTGAAGATTCATCTTAGACAAAAAAAAAAAAAAAATGCTTTCTTCTCTTGTTAGGCAAAAATTAAGAAGAATTAACTTCCCAGTGTGTTCTTTTATATATAATCATTCCAATCCGCTCGGCTTATCTTAAATAGGACGTGATCCAAAAAAAGAATTAAGTGTTTTACTTTCAGTGGGGGAAACTAAGGGTGTATGGTTTTGATTTTTTTAAGAATTAATTTTTGTAAAAAAAGAATATTTGCCTGTCGAAGATATTTACACCTTCTGCAGTTGTGATATTATAAATATCTTAGTAAAAAAAAAGAATGACGTGGCAGCCATGTAAAAGCCACATGGCAGCGACATGGCAACCACATGGCGGCCTAGTGGTCACCACATGCATGGTAGCCTCATAATGTGCCAATGAATGCAACACGTGAGATAATAGGTAGAGGCATAATAAGAAGCTTATTTGTATGCAAGACAAGTGAGTATGTAGAAAGCAAGTTTAGTGTCCCATTTAACATGCAAGACAAATGGATGTGAGGAAGAAAGACAAATGACATTCATGCACTTGTAGGAGACAATTTTGGTGCAAGTCCTTTATGTCTCACGCCCCACAATAAGAAATCTCTTACTCTCTCTAGAATTTCACTCTAAGTCCTTCATATTTGAGCCTTCATCATATTAGTCCATCAATTATCAAATACTTATACTTTAATCCATTAATTATCTGAACACTATAAATTAGTCTCTCAACTCTTAATAGTATTGTGACTTAATCCCCAAGTCTTTGAAAGATTACAACTCTAGTATCCTCTTTTAGAAACCTACAAGTTATAGGAAAGATCTTATCTTTGGAACTCTAAAGCTACGAGTAATTCGAAAGAAACTTTGCGGAAATAAATCCTAGCCTAGGAAAAAGCTAGAACTTTTGGAAGGAATATTATTTAACATCCTAAGTTCAATAAATGAAGAGATTTAAGAAACTCATCATTTTCTGCTGCCTGCTGGTGGTATAAATACCTCCGAGTCACTGCTTTACTTGATTTGATCTTTGATACATTCCTTAATATTGTTTTAGGCACGGAATTGAACAGATACATCTCTAGTGGCTGTGAGTAACAAAATTGCACTTGTATTGATAAACCAACTGTATGTACTTGCCTGTCAATGACATTTCTTATTGGAGCATCAGTTTCTACTTCCTCCACCGTCTCTATCTCCCTTTCTATGCCATCCCCATATCTATATTTCTCGTCGGTGCGTTAGCATGTTCTACTTCGTCAGTATCTATATTCCCACTAGATTGTACACCTCTGTCTGTTTCCTTTTCCAACCAAGTCTCTCCCTGCTTTTCAGCCGGTACATGTGCATGCCCGTCTCCCCGACTCAACATGACCAGCACTATGTCTCCTTACTTAATTACCCAGTAAATCATGCGTATCAAAGATTTGATTAAAGATTTGATTAAAACTTAATTTTCAATTCAAATTGCCAAAGTCAAAAGAATATTGCTCTCCCTACAAAGTACATATTTTTTTTTCCTTTTTACCTTTTCAGTAACTTGATTAAGCCATAGTTTATTATTTTTTATGTATCCGTAACCAAATCAAATAAAACAAAAAACTGAATGGTTTAATTGGTTTAATTCCTAAAGAAAAAAACTGTTGGTTTTCAATTTGGTTTTAGTTTTATTAAAACCATGACAAAACAAAACCACGCCAAAGCCTATGTAAAAGATAGCAATAAATTATTTTGAAAGTACTATTATTTTAAGATTATTAAGGTAAGTTTAACTAGGGATACTTAGATAAATACAAAAATGTGATGTAAAAAATATGTTTTACCATTATATACGGTTATTGTACCCTAATTGTCTTTAGAATTGGACAAGAATTAATCCTCTTCTGATCTAACTTCCATATATGCTTTATTATGTTTTATGTCTTATTTTCTGGAGTTGCAAAATGGTTAATTATGAAAATCAGGCCATTTAAAGTCAGTTTGCAACATCTAGTGGGGGAAACATTTTCGTGCAAAAATCAGGTCTTTAGCAATCCAAGCATTCCGTTCTGCTCCTCGCACTATTTGTTTTGCATAAGCATTATATCTTTCACAATTACACCCTCCTTAGGAATGGACTCAAACGTCATTTTGCACTTCTCGATTATAAAATCAGAGTTGTTTTTTCAAAATTGCTCTGGTTATTCGCTTATCAGAATTGGATTTTTGGGATAGTTGCTAGAAAATTAATTGAGTTAGTTTAGTTATAGGTAGAGGAATGGCAAGAATGAGAAGAATGGGATTGTTAATTTGTCGGTGAAGGTGGTCGAAAAGTTGCCGGAGCAGAGATGGCCAGTTTGCCGAGGCTGTGGCTTGGTGGTTTGCTATTTGGTGTGGCCGGGGTAAAAGATTGTGACAATGTATCTAATATTTGTTGATGGTGGGAATTGTGATCTACCATGACCATTTTTGTGTGTGATTTGTAGTGGTGGTGTGATGCCGGAGGAGAATTGTGACTGGTGGTAGTTATAGCAGCGTTGCAACCAACAGGTATCAATGACTTAACGCACTGGTACTGTAAATCAAATTTGAAAATTTTCATAATCTATAGGAAACATGGGATACATAAACAAAAAAAAAATATTTTGCATTGCCTAAACGCAAGTATATTATTATGCTTGCATGCGTATGCGGAACGCCGTTTGTTTAATTATGCATGCAACGGAAATTTCCGTCACCAATCATACAGTTTCTTCTTGTGAAATAAAATTCTTGCACATAACAATTATCATTTATTATTGTTATTTATTATTATTTTTTTTTTGAAAGAATAATTTTCATTTATTTAATTGTAACTAACTTGGCTAAGTCGACTATTATACTTCCACCCTCTCAAATGATGCATAGCATGGATCGGGTGACACATCAAAAATAGAGAACAAAATCATTAATCAAAGTTTTATGACAGAATTATTCTAAAGTTACAGAATGTATTGTAGTGGCAAAATTACTAAAGTAAACAGAAAATTACCACTCTTTGCTCCGATTTTCATATTTTTAAAATATAATAATTTATGAAAACAAATATTGTCACCTGTTGAACATGACTTGTCATGTCATATCACAATGATTATCGAGTACAACATTTTCGTTCAACATCCACGTTGAAAAATCAGAGAGCATTTCCATGCTGCATATCTAGGCTTGGGCCAAAGTTTCAACTCTTTTTCCTTCCTCACAGAGAAAATCGACTCCCAGTCCACAAAACCCTAGGACGAAGAAACCACGATGACTAAACAGGGAAAAATAGCCCTCCAAGCCATGGTGATCTTGTATATAAAATGTTATACATCTTTGGAACCAACCCTAAACTTTGCTATGAAAAAGCCGATGGTATCAAGTGGAGACGAAGGATCAAATCTCTGAACAAGATCTTCCTCACCGGGTCTTAACCATTCCCTGAACAAACAAGCAACAAGATCACTTGCATGCATAATTAAACAAAGCTTTACATGCTACAAAGTATGCCAAGTACTAGAATGACATAGAAAGGATAAAATGCAAAAACCATATAAGCCAAAGATTACAGTAAGGAGTTCCTTCAACATCAAGAGAGAATTATTTGTGATTAATTACTAAATAGAGTTATAGGTATATCCAATTCTTCATAATTACCCTCTGCACACGAGGATAATATTCCAATGTGTCTAGCCTTGTTCACCGAGCTCTAACTAATCTTCTAAAATTCCATCCACAACGAAATCAATTCATGAATTTCATGGCAAACTATTGTTTGGCTGCCTTGTCCAACTGAAATCAAATGGGAACCTAGCCTCCTATAACTGAATCTCTGCCAATCAAAGTTGCAACTTCTGTACAGCAGGAAACCATGAATGGATTCCTAACACACTCAAAAGTTTCACTGTTCACTTCATATTTTTGTTATCTTCTCTCTGTATTTATATTTTCTTGATTTCAATTTATGGGGAACTGTACAGCATACTCTAATTGGAGGATTAGAAACAATGGAAGAAAGAAGAAGTAACGGAAAATCACAGAGAAATCAAATAAGTTGACCGACCTCTACAAGAGATCCCAATAGCATTGATGGTGAGTAATTTAATGTTGCCATGTTCACGAAGAGTTTTTGTTTAAAAATAGAATGAGATTTTTATGAGAATGCGTGGTTGAGATTTGTGCAGTTAAATATATGAATGTGATTAGTTTGACCAGATTCTGTTTTTAAATAAAAATGGTTTGTTAACATTCTAGACTTCAATTACACTAGTCAGTGTGTGTGACTGCATATTTGATTAGATATCTGCTCTATTCATCATTTTTCCCATTCCTATTTTTATTTCTAAATAGATTCCTTACGGTGCATAACCTATCAATATGCCAAGCAATTAACTCTTTACGTTTTGACTGAAAATCTAGAGTAAGCACTTCTAAAGTAAGAATTCTCTCTCATTTTTTTCTCCCTTATTTTCCATTTTATTTTATTTTTTTATTTTTTATTTTTTTTAGTAGGCAATATCAAGGAGAGTCATTTCTCGTTCCAAAGGAAAATCTGTAAATGGTACTGAGACAACATCAATCAAACAAAGCCAAAACCTGAATCTCATGTAAAACATCAGCTCAGTACCAGAAATGTCACAACTAATGGAAGACTAGCAAGTTGTAACTAAATTTACATTAGTACACAATTTCTTTGCTAGTCAAGAAATTATGAAACAGTAAAAAATTGACGTGACACGATGACAAATTCCTTCAAAATGAATTTTTGAATAGCTGCAATACTAGGCAGTTAACTGTCTCTTTTAGGTGAATCTATATTTTGTGAGCATCCATAGACATTAGAGAATGCCTCTTAACTAGAGAGATTTGAATTTTTTATATAGCTCCATAATAGAGGAACTTACTCTTTATACCCATCAGAAAATTGATAACCGCCGACAAGGCCCGGTCCCCCTACTCTTGGAAACTGCAGTAAGTGCCAGGACAAAATAACATAATGAAGAATAACAGAAGTTAAATCCTACAAAAATGTATCCTGCTGGGCAGGTTTAGTAGCCACTTATTTGTGTACAAAGGGAAAGGCACTCAAAAATCATCTAAATACTGAATTCCAAGATAATAAGATTAAAGCAAGGCAGCAACTTGTACTCATCATAAATTATTAATTTTTATATAGTTTACTCGGGAACAAATGAAAATAAACATTTTTGGATAAAAGATTCATGTTTGACAGAAAATCTGGAATTTGGAATATAAATGATGAGAATTCAACATAGAAATACATATGAAAGAGAAAAATTTCCAGAAGAATTAATGACTTAAGTCTAAATTGCAATGGAAGCTCTGGTCCTATTTATAAAGTAAAGAAATTTAATATAATACAACTAAGTAAAAAGAGCACTCGGAATGATAAAGTCCAATCTAATTAAACTAATATCTTATTCATAATTAACTATATCTTCCATCTCAATCTTAGCAGAGATTCTTTATCTTCATTCCCCACAGATAACAAAAGTTAGAAAACCAAACTGCTGAATCCAGAATTCGTCAAGCATCATACAGTAAGATTTCATGAAAGTAAATTGCCATCGGATCATCTCATACAATTATTCTCCTTTCAATTTTTCAGAAGAGGAGAGGTTCCGTAAAGGTTGGTAATTTCAAAAGGGCGGGGCTGAACCCACACATTCAACAATAAGCTCATCATAGCCCGGAACAAGCTAGTCAGCCAATTCTCCCACCGTAACAGATTATCTATATAATCCATGGGACCAAATGGTTGACATGAACTCAAACAGACAGGTTTGTTCTCTCGCCAATGGCAGTTGCATAATAAAATGTTGCCAAAGCACAAGAACAGCTAGACAGCTCCAAAGATAATTATAAAGATTAATAGAAGAATCAAATCAATTATTCACAGTATAAGTCGGATTACTAGCCTGATAATAGAAGAATCAAATCTATTATTCACAGTATAAGTCAGATTACTAACCTGTGATTCCAGAGAGAGGAACTTATGTGTGTCCAATGCATATCGAACCAATGCTTCATTCTCACCGGGGTTTATGGTACATCTGCGGTTTGAAAATGTTCAGTCATTCTTGTCAAGATTTGAGGTACAGCAGGAACAAAATAAAAGATGATCAACTACAGGACAGCATTCATCGATATCCTATAAAACCACAAATCTTTCCAGGCTCTGAAGTGTATCTTGATCAGCCATCAATTGTACAAGAGAGGTCTGTGGCTTGAGAGAGAAATTTACAAAGTGTTAGGTTGAAATTTAGATTATTTATTAGATTAGAATCTACTACGTGGCATAATTTTATTGGTTGTTTTTTGTAAAAAGTAAAAAATTGCGGCTTGACTTTTACTTTGACTTTTTGAAAAAAGTGAAACCAATGAAATGATGCCGTGTGGCAGATTATTATCCAGATTATAATCTGAGAGAGCAACCAAACACCTTTTTAATATATTGCCACAGTAGACTACATTGGCACATAATGATTGAAGGATTTAGAAAAGCACTCAATTTTTTTAGTGTCATGTACACAAAAGCTTTCTTAATCATTTAAATTCTGCAACTATTCCTCAAACATTATCCGAGCCTCTAAGAAGTGTACGATGGAAATGTGATGTGAAGGAAGAGATGGATGCTCTTGAAAAGAACAAGACACAAGATGTGGTAGAATTGCCCAACGGAAAGAAGCTAGTTGGGCATGCATAGGTGTCTACCGCAAAGTATGGGCCAGATGGATTACTTGAAAGATATCAAGCCAGATTAGTTGCAAACATTTATTACACACGTCTGAATTTGACTACCAGGAAACATTTGCACATTGGCTAATACGAATATGGTTAGTATATTGTTGTCCTTAGCTGACAACCTCAATTGGTGTTTGCTCTAATTTGATGTCAAGCAAGCCTTCATGGGGATTTTGAAAATGAAAGTTTACATGGCAATGCCTTTGGGATTTGATAATATGACCGGAGAGAATGTAAGCTCAAGAAAGCTTTTTCCAGCCTTAAGCAGACTCCGAGAGTGTCATTAGACAGTCTGCAAGGGTAACTTTAGCAACCGGCTATAGGCAGAGTCAACGCAACCAGACTTTGTTTGTGAAGCACAGGACTTCACGGGGGAGTTGTCTGCATTATTAATGTATCCATCAACACATGAGATGATGAGAATGAAAAACAAACAAACCATTGAAATAAAGAACTTGGAGAATTTAAAATATCTATTGAGCATGGAAGTTGCACAATCAAGAGAATGAATATTCTTCTCACAGCAAAAGCACACCCTGTATCTTCACAAGGAAACTCGGAAAATGGGCTGCAGACATGCTGATACACCCATCGAAGCCAAGCACAGCTAAAATGAAGAAAATTCAGTGGACTTAGGAATATATCAAAACTTGGTTGGAAGGCTAATATACCTCTCCTGGAGAAGACCTAACAAAGCATATGCCATAAGTGATATAAGCAATCCATACATCGCCCCAAGGAAACACATCTTCAAGCTGTATACTGCATTCTACTGATTCCACCACCCC
>CAVNYN010277197.1:0-23408 GCA_963692815.1 Nyctanthes arbor-tristis
CCCCCCCCCCCCCCCCCCCCCCAAACAAAAAAAAAAAAAAAAAAAAAAAATCCAAAACCCCCCAAAAATCATATGTATCTCCAACCTACTGTAGTTGACCTCAATTTCCGCGCTATGGGAAAAGGGCCCTGACGTCCTCGAAAAGCCGTCCTTAGTATTTTCAATATTACATGTTGGACTAACTTTGGGTAATTAGCGTAGGCGGTCCCTAACTATGGACATTGTCGTCAAATTTGTCCCTATCTTTATTTTTTTGTCACCTTTTTCTCCACTTTCAAATTTCTTTTGTAGATTTCATTACTAACATGCATTTATATTGTATATTTCGCCATGTTTTTGTATAAAGGTTAGGTACTTTAGTCCATTCAGTTTGAAAATTAAAAAGAATCGTAAAGGTTCCAAATATTTAGCATTATTTCAAGAAACAATTACTTTTAGTTTTTTTAAATAATGCTATTTACTTTTTTTTTTAAATAATGCTAACTATTTTTTTATTTGATTTTGAACTGTATATGAACAAAAATACCCTTCTCAATGGATGTCAAAGATGAAATCAGAAAGAAAAGAAAAGAAAATAAAAGAAGAGGAGGAGGAGAAGAAAGGAAGGGACTAATTAAGCAATAATTCCAATAATAAGGACCTTTTGCACCAATTGATTGAAGAAAGTTTTTGTCACATATCACGACGTGAGATCATTTATGGGTTTTCAAGTTTCAACTACTTTGCGCTTTGATTTTTGATCATTTCTACTCGTCTCGAGTCTTTGACACCACCCTCATTAGTGTATTGATCATTCTCACCCTTCATCTTCTCAACATAATTCCCCTCAAAGTCTTCCTTCTAGTCCTCAATTATTCATCTTTTAAGCCCGATTTGATGGATGATTGTAAAAAAGTTTTTCTCCAATATGTTTGTCTTCATCTTTAAATATCCAATTTTCTTAAGAAATTATATCTATTTCTTGCAATCTTACGATAGAATTCCACCAAACTGAACCAGTATGTTTGTAGAAAATATACCTTGAATATTTAAATGATGCTAAATACTAATGATGAGGATGCAAATGTAAGAAATGAAATGTTGAGGACACGTATGTTGAAAAAATTGAAGGTTGAATATCCATTCGCATAATGGTAAACAGTGGACGTTTTTCAATTTTCCATTCTTGGCCATGGAAAGCTAGACATTTTTGTTTCCTATTTTTCGCTGAGATCGCATTTGTCTGTCCCTCTCAATCGATCCCAAGTCCCAACTCCCAACATGTTATCTTCTGTTTCGATTAATAAATAAATATAATCAATTAATCCGTTTCTAATTCACGGATTTAACTTTCTTGTAGTAGGAGTTGTAGGTGTGAACTGATCGACTGATCTGGTTGGTTTGATTATAACTATAGTGCACTGTTGTTGGAGGATTTGGAGAGTTGAATGTTCGAGTAACTTTTGAGATGGAGAGTAGTGTACAGGGTCGACTTGCTGGGACCGAGATTCATGGCTTCAGTACTATGGCAGGTATAACGCACATATCGCGGGACTCTGTCTTCAACAAGTGTTCCTTCTTTTGTGTATATTTGATAATCTAATTTTTGAAGTTTGTTTTTCAAGAAAAATAAAGAAATTTTCTGAAGTTTTCAGTCTTTTGGTTATTCGCTGTTGATTGTTGACTAATGGGTCTTGAGGGGTTTTGCTGTTTATCATTTTGCAGTAAGTTTTGAGGTCGACTATTAATTTTCTTCCTGTTCTTTTTCTTTTACTTTATATAGTTCCTGTTAAAGATATAATTTACAGAAATTAATTTGACTCACCTCATACAGTGATTGAATCTTGGTTCTAGTTTTGCTGCAGCTTTGGATGAAAATATCACTCGGCCTAAAAGTAGAGAAATCTTTAAGACCTGAAATAAAAAAAATAAACTGGACCACTCTATAGCACATTTTTCCATCAGAAAAAATGCTGGTTCAATAATCGATCATTATTTAAGTTCAGTAACTAAGGAGAACCCTCGTGTTACTATAAGTTAAACGCAAGAAAACTTCATACTTGACAAAGCAATTATTGCACAATGTATGTGCACTTGTGCTTGCAGAGCAGCACACACCGACTTGGTTCAAGTAATATCTAGTTGTATTGAGCTAGTATGTATGTCATTGGGTTGTAGACTCAACAATGCAGTGTACTAAAAATTAGCTTGCCCTAGTCATTGTAATCAATAATTTTGGTATCAATTTTATAAACTGTCTTGAAACATGTCGACTGGTAGTTTTACCACTTATCTGTTATACAATGCTTGACTAAACTGCAAAGTCATTACATGTTGTGTCAATTGATGTTTTATGGAATTTTGATGCCCGTTCTTATTGCATGGATAGATTTGGACATCAATAACATAATGGAGGAAGCCAAGGCCAGATGGCTCAGACCAAATGAGATTCATGCCATACTCTGCAACTACAACTATTTCACCATTCATGTCAAGCCTGTGAATTTGCCAAAAAGTAATACATTTGTACATTGACATTTTTTTCATGCCTTTTCATATCGGCTAAAATGATCTTTATTTGAATTTTTTCCATTCTTGCGTCTGAGTAGGACTTAGGAGGGCATGCATGCATTTAGAACTAATTATGTTAGAGCATCTCCAATGGCATAATGTGTGTTGCCATCTCCTTGGGCAAGGAAAATAGAAAATTGAAATACATCTCAAATGGATGCTTTGAACTCGGAAGGTAGCGGGTCAAGTGTAGAATGGTGCTTGGCTGAAGAAGAGAGAGAGAGGAAAGAGAGTGTAATATATAGAATAGATGATATCTGGCAATCCTTCTCCATCTGCAAGGAGTACTATACATCCTCTATGCTTTTTAATGCCATATAACAATTTTTTTTTTTAAAATGCCACATGGCAATTTAATTTAGCAATCTATGTACCATTGGAGATGCTCTCATGGAATATACGATTTGATTCTGATTATGGTTTATCTTAATTTGATTAAAAAAAAAAAAAGGTGGAACAGTTGTGTTATTTGACCGCAAGAAGCTGCGGAATTTTCGGAAGGATGGCCATAACTGGAAGAAGAAGAAGGATGGAAGAACTGTCAAAGAAGCTCATGAACACTTAAAAGTAAGGGCTTGGTATTATCATTTAATGTGTTATATGGTGGCTAAAAGATTATAGTGTATGTGGAGGTGGGTATATTGAAACAGCTGCTTCATATGCATTTTCCTGGCTCCCCCAGTATAGGTTAATTCTTTTCTGGTATATATAAATACGAAATCATTCAGCTTATAGAATATACATGAGCTCACAAATATACCCATGCACGTCATCCTATTATAGTCAATTGAAAAGTGATTGAAATGATTGTTGAAGGTCGGTTGTATAAGGGATTCATCAATTTGCAACTGGTGCTTTTGACTATTGAACTCATTAAAAATGAGCCCGGTGAGCCTGAAATGTTGGACAGGGAACTAAAATGAAGTTAGTGTAATTTATATCACCTGGAGAGTAGTCACTCGCATAAAAAGATGGTCAGAAGGAAAGGGACTTACAGAGGATGATTGAAATCAATTTTTCTTGGATTTAATTTTTCTTTCATCGGATGATGATTTGGAGCCATAGTGCCTTGAACTTTATTCCTTACTTGCAATCACATATGCAGTCCATTTGCAAACTCATTTTAATGAGAAATAAGAGAGAAAATGAATGGGGTTGAATGGTAGAGATTTGTGCAGTACATGCTGGTCGCATGAAATATCTGGGTGTGATTGGTTTAACCAATTTTTATTTAAAAATAGAATTGATTTGCAAACATGGGCATACTTAGTTAATAATGAGGGATTTTGTACGCAATTTCACATCATGGATTTGCTGTTGTTTGTACAATTGAGGAATGGATTAAGAATATACCAATAGCATTTCGGTCATGGACTTCTGCTATCATCTTTTCATGGACCATGGTGCTTTTTATCCACTCTGACTCTGATCTTGTTTCTGCATCTTGGGATGTATTAGGAACATGCTGAAATTGGTTTCAGGTCTAATCATCTGTCTCTTTTTGTGGTTCATGCTAGAATTTTACTTGAGAGATTATTTATTTTGCTCCTCAGCTGACATTATGTATTCTCCACTTTTGAGTTTTGTCTTTGACGCATATGCTTACTTTTTTGAGACAAGAAATTCATTGCCCCCAAGCCCCAAACCCTGAAGCTGACTCACACACAGTTGTCTCTGAAGATTTTCATTAACTGGATCTTTAATGACAAGTTATCATTGATTTCGGTTGTCATACAGGTTGGTAATGATGAAAGGATTCATGTATACTATGCACACGGACAAGATAACCTGACTTTTGTTCGCAGATGTTACTGGCTACTTGACAAGTATGCATCAATTAACCTTGTAAATCCTAAGCTTTGGTCATGTTTTTTCTTTTTCTTTTTTCCCCTTATTGCTTCGACGTTCATCATTACAGACTAACTGTTTATGCACTAGTATCATAGATGAGAAGCCTGATAACATAAAACATTAACCTGTCTGTACTTCTGTTGCAGGTCCCTTGAACATATTGTTCTTGTCCATTATCGTGAAACTCAAGAGGTTTGCTTCTTACCAGTGGAGACACCAATTCATTTTTATTTATGTATTTAAAATCTTCTTATATGTTACAATGCTGATATATGGAATAATAGTTCTGGAGAGACAATAATGAATTGATGATTCTTTTCTGGTTTCTGTTTTACAAATTTGTAGAGTAATTTGGCAGTGGTATATTTATGCATGTGCGGAAAGAACTTCTATACTTGCTGAAATTCATTTGTACAGTTTTAACTATTAAATCTTGTAGAATTAGGCAATTAGCTCTAAATCTGCAGAGTCATGTACTGTAAAAAGGCAATAACATGCCCCTTAAAACTTTCAAATTTTTTATTTCTTGCTGATTACTTTAACCTGTAGTCTCTATTTGTCATAAATAGAAATATTGTATCAAGAGTCGTCAAAGGTAAACTTCTGCCTTTTCATGATATACTTGTTTTTATTGTTCGACATTTTACTGCTTTATTTTGCATTTTGCTCCATGCATAAGGATGATTCTCATTATCGGTGTTGAATTATAATGAGAAAATTATAATAATGAGATAAAATGAGTGGTTGAAATTTAATGGAAGTCGGAAATGTGTAGTTATAATTCCATAATTATCAAATCAGTGAGACGTGAAATTATAATTTGTTGGTATAATGAGAATCAAACAATCTCTAAGTTGTGTGCACCCTTGACAGAAAAGTATTTTAGTAGCTAGGGACAATATCTCTAGGAAATTTCTTTCCTTCCTTTGATATTTCTGAAACCATAGTTTGTATGTAAATACATCCAATCTGAGTTATGAATAAATGGTTAGGCACCTTGGATTCTGAACATTTAAATATATTTCCCTCGCATGAACTCTATTTGCAGTAATTCTATTTCTGAAAGCAACCTGGGTTCTGATTAACTCACCATAAACTTGCAGGGATCTCCAGCCACATCTGGGAATTCCAATTCTTCAGCTGTCTCTGACCCATCTGTTCCTTGGCCTTCATCCGAGGAATCTGATTCTGCTATTGGCCGGGCAAATTACAGCAGATCACAAATAGGTGATATTAATATAGAGACAATGATATTGTCTGGTATTCAAATGAAAATATTTGGTCCATTTATAAAACCATTTTCTAAGACGTTATGCCTTAAGAGTTTTAAAATCAAATAAAATAAGTTGTCACTTGTCATGCATAAAGAATGAGCATACATTTATATGAGCTGAACCATGAACTTGGAGTAACACTGCACGATCCTTGAATATGGTATTAGTATTAAAGTACTTTTTTCTTAATTGATTTTCCAGAGAATAATGATAGGATGACAATGCAAAGTCATGAACGGAGACTTCATGAGATAAATACGCTTGAATGGGAGGAGCTAATTTCACCTCAACAAGGTGATGAACATGGTACTTTTTCATGTTCACGTGTGCAATATAAGGTTAATTGCAGCGCTGATTATTTTTTTATTCATTATTTCAATTTTCTGGTTACAGGAAAAAATTTAGGCCTTGATGTACAAAATCAATATCAAATGAACAGTTACAAAACTAATGTAAGTGAACTGTTGATTTACAGTTCTATCATCTTGTATTCTCAGTACACTCTAGATTCTTGTGTCTGTAAAACATCCGGTGGAAGTTATTCCTTCCATTTTGGGCTTTAATGGCGTGGCTTGTCCTGATGCTCTAAAGCAAGCATGAATGAGTAACGAATTGCCATAAAATGCTCTTGGTCTGACTTTTGCAGTTTCCAATTAGGAAGCATGTATGAAATCGAATATTCTTTTTCATTAGTGTACCTTTCTTTCACAGGATCAGTAGCTGACTAATTTCTTTGTCATAGAATAATGAAGTTCACTCGAGAAGACATAGACATCATATTATGCATGACCTCTGGATAAGAAAGCATGGAAATTTTTACTACAACCTCTTGCTTTATCTTGCTTTTATTTTCCATATCATTGATTGGGTTTCATTTTTTTTCTTCATTTCTCTTTGCTTGAAGTTGAGTGATCCACGCGCATATTAATTTGTGCATTTTGTTCAATTATTTCTGGTATTTTTGATGTTGCAGCTTTATTTGCTTTTAGTGTGGAGAAATTCAGGTGTAAATGGAGATTTTTTAAACTAACTGTCCAGCCATTTTGCATTTAATTATTTCAAAACTTCTCGTATCATTGATGTCACCAAATCATTGAGTTGCTGATATCTCTTTTGATAAATTTTCTAGATAGAATTCTGACTTTTTGGTTGCATGAAAAGTTAAAAAAAAGGTTCTTATCAATGAAGATGACCGATTGTCTAAAAGGTTATGCCTCTAGTTCCACAGACAGTCGTTCTGGACATGCTATTGGAAGTAATTGAATTAGTTAAATATTTACCAATGATATACTGTAGCAGTTTGGGGATGTGAATTTGCAGAATACAGTTCCTGGACTGTCAATGGGGGGAAGTGATCCTTTGGATAATCTGAACCACGATGGATTGCAAGCACAGGACAGTTTTGGAAGGTGGATAAACTATATAATTGCTGATTCTCCTGGGTCAGTTGACGATCAAACTCGGGAATCTTCAATTTCAACTGGTTATCAGTCCTTTGCCCCTCCAACAAATGATAATGATGATTCATCTGTTCTGGGGCAGACGTTCAACATAACAGATGTCTCACCTGGATGGGGCCTTTCAAATGAAGAAACAAAGGTTCTCTTGCATGGCACCTTTTCTTGTACTTTTTGTTGTCTGTGTTTTCACACTTACCCTCCAATGCATGCATAAAGCAACTGATGAAGCAAATTAATTTTCAAGAAATAAGAGCTTGTTCTTGGGAGTTTTATGTTAAAGGATGGTTAGATTTATAGGAGACTCTGTGGTGGGAGTTTAAAGAAAGATTATTGGGAAGGGTGAAAATTTACTTTTTGTGGAGAACATGTGGTTGGTATTGATTTGATAAATTTTTTATTTTGGATAAAGCTCCAAAGAACAAGCTCTAATTGACCCTTGAAAGCTTGTGAAGGATATTAATATTATTGAATTGATTTTATATGCCTAGAACTTGTAAATTGCCTCTCATTATATAGGCACTTAATTTACTACCTTTACTAATACAAGGAAATTAAACGATGTTAGAATGCGGCAACAGAATCTTACCATGTTAGAAAAAGGAAATAAAATGAAATCCTATCATGGAATTTGGGGGTAAAAGAAACTAAAGGGGAACTGTTGTACTCTCTACGAGAAAGGCTATTCTTCTATTTGTAATAATAGGACTATAGTGATAAGCTGGTATACATTCCACTCTTGAGATAAAGTGAGCCTTTTCATTTATTTTTAATATTAGATCAGTCCTATTATTTGAATCCGATATGTTCTTAGTTAGAAGGCAGTTCTTGACATTGATTTATTATCATGTCACTGGTTGTCTTTTTACATGTTAAGCACACATAGCTAGACAATCATTTAGGTAAACGACTGCTGAATGTTGATCATTGATGTGCAGATCCTAGTGGTTGGAGTTTCCCATGGAGGACAATTTTCCCTCCCCGGATCCAATGTACTCCTTGTCTGTGGAGATTCTGTGGTTCCTATGATAGCTATCCAATCTGGAGTATTTCGTTGTTCCATTTCTCCTCAACCTCCTGGATTGGTGAAACTTTACTTGAGTTTCGATGGCCATACACCTATTAGCCAAGTTTTGACCTTTGAGTTTCGTGCTCCTTCAGTGCATAAGTGGATGACCCCTCCAGAAAACAATTCTGATTGGGAAAGTTTTCGGTTTCAGACAAGGCTTGCTCATTTGCTGTTTTCATCATCTAAGAGCCTAAACATCTTTTCCAGCAAAGTATCACAAAATGCCTTAAAAGAAGCCAAAGCTTTTGCTCAGAAAACGTCACTGATTTCCGATAATTGGAAGTACTTTATGGAATCAATTGAAGAGACCAAAATGTCTTTCACTCAGGCAAAAGATAGCTTGTTCGAGTTGACATTGCAAAATAGACTACTAGACTGGTTGCTAGAAAGTGTATTAGCCGGTCGAAAAATTTCTGATCGCGATGAACAAGGTCAAGGAGTTTTTCATTTATGTGCCATTCTTGGTTATGCATGGGCTGTTTATCCCTTTTCATTGTCGGGCTTATCGTTGGATTATCGAGACAAATTTGGATGGACAGCTCTTCATTGGGCTGCATATTATGGAAGGTAATACTCTCTCTATGAAATGCTGAATATAATTTTTAAGTTCTTATTGTTAGCAATGTAAGGCTTAGAGTAAAAATATAGTAACTTAATTTTTTTTTTCCAACTTTTGACAAAATGACTTATTTATCCTTGCTCTGAGCGAAAGAAAAATGACTCATTAACTATTGAACTTTCCTTTATGCTATGCAAGTAAATTTAACTTAGCCAAGCATCCTCAATCTTTTGTGTGTGATTGAATATCATAATTTTCAGAGAGCAAATGGTGGCAACCCTCTTATCCGCTGGAGCAAAGCCGAATTTAGTCACAGATCCAACGTCAACAAACCCTGGTGGATGCACAGCTGCAGATCTTGCTTCTCTAAATGGCCACGATGGTTTAGCAGCATATCTTGCTGAAAAGGGCTTAGTTGCACATTTTAAGGATATGACATTGGCTGGAAATGTCAGTGGGTCGCTGCAGACTACCACAAATGATTCAGTAAACAATGAAAATTTCAGGGATGAGGAGCTGTACCTGAAGGATACTCTGGCAGCTTACAGGACAGCTGCTGATGCAGCAGCACGGATTCAGGCTGCATTTAGGGAGCATTCCTTCAAACTCCGGACAACAGAAGTTGAATCATCGAACCCAGAGATTGAAGCACGAAACATTGTTGCAGCAATGAAGATCCAGCATGCTTTCCGCAACTACGATACGCGCAAAAAGATAAAAGCTGCTGCACAAATCCAATATAGATTCCGTACTTGGAAAATACGGAAGGATTTCCTAAACATTCGTCGTCAGGCAACCAAAATTCAAGTGAGTCCCACTTTCTTTTTCTCATCATTTTCATATAGGAAATTGGTCCTCCGTTGTCCATTATTATTGTGCAGTAACTCCCCAGTGACAAAAATTCTACTAATTTCTATTAACTTGTCGCATGAACGTCGCGTCTAACTTTTGAAGCTAGACATTTTTCCATGTTGGCAACATGACGAATTAACAAATTTTTTGCAGTTTTTGCTTTTGATTGATCATGCTCAAATTCAGTGATGTGTGCTTGGGGTATTGAGTTTCTAGGAAAAACTGAAGAAAAATTGCGTGTCTGATCTACTCCCTCCGTCCTACAAAGATAGTCCAATAGTTATTTTCAAACGGATTAAGAAATGATGGGGGTTAATATAGTTGAAGTATTAAATTTTACCTGTATTTATATATACTCTTATGTCTCATTAATTGTTTTGAACTCCTTTCCTTTCAAAAAATAATAATAATAATAAATAAATAATAAAATTGTTTGGAAATACTTTCAATACATAAGTAGTTGATGTGGAGTAATAGCAAATATATTAATTAGGGGCATATATGGAAATGAAAAATTAAAGACGTTTAATATGGAAAGTGGACTATCTTTTCGAGACAAATGAAAATAGTATATTGGACTATCTTTATGGGACGGAGGGTGTAATATGTATCATCAAGAGGTACCTTGTAGTATTTCTTTGTTATTCATAGCACTAATATCATGTTAGAAATTTATACTTGGGTGACTGCAAAGTCCAATTGATGCTAGTTTTTCTACTGTAGCACCTGATGTTATTCTTCTATGTTTCAGGCTGTTTTCCGGGGTTTCCAAGTCCGGAGGCAATACCGAAAGATTGTTTGGTCAGTTGGGATCCTAGAAAAAGCAATACTACGCTGGCGTCTAAGAAGAAAGGGCCTCCGTGGGCTTCAGATTCAATCTAATCCAGCTCCCGGAGATCAAAATCAAGATGGTGATGGAGAGGAAGACTTCTTCAGAGCCGGCAGGAAGCAGGCTGAAGAACGGGTTGAGAGATCTGTTGTACGCGTCCAGGCAATGTTTCGTTCAAAGCAAGCACAAGAAGAATATCGGAGGATGAAATTGGCATATAATAAAGCAAAGGTGATAACCATTTTCTCGTCCTTGCATTTTGTACATTTGCAACAATAGTCCCCAAACATTCACAAATATTGCATACAAGCCATCGCTTGGATTTTTCTGTTCTTTAGGTCCTAAAAACTTCCACCAATCACCCACCCACCGGGGAAAAAAATAGGAAAAGAAAAAAGGAGAAGAAAATAATAATAAACATTAGTTTGCTTTGATTTGATATTTCCATCCCATACCATTCTCCCCAACCCCCACCGAAAAAAAAAGAAGAGGGAAAAGTAAAGAACCCACCAACCCTCCAAAAAATAAAAAAATAAAAAAATAATAATAAAGAAAAAAATTGAAGATCTCCACAAGCAGAGATGCATGCACAACTGACATGGAAAATTTTGGAGAACTATGTGCTTTATTTGTCTTAAGTTTGAGGGCTTTGTACGCAACAGATTTTGTCATATATTGAATCTAACTTGCGTATAACCTGATCACTGTTATGTTGCAGCTGGAATATGAAGGACTTCTTGATCCTGACACAGAGATGGGGTAGCTAACATCTTCAGAGGCCAACAATAGGGGAGCGTTAGAACGAGTGTTAGGGGAGTGTTACAGACAAAATGCTTGTACATTTTGTATATTCCTATATATTTATTAAAGGTTAGTCCATTTTTGTTTTAGCCCCTTTTCCAAGTTCTATTAAAATGAGGGGTCTGTACCGGGTCCTTTTTAAATTATTAAAGTATACTATAAGTTTCTTGGATAATCATGCTTCTGGCTTGGACTTTATATCTCGTCTATGTATGATTTGAATGATATCTCCATGGAAAATCTAGTTGGACTATGTCATTAGTCTTACTGATGGAATTTGGTCTATATCGTTTACATTCACGTGTTTCGTGTGACTTGTTTGCATTATAAGGAATTTCCGCCATTCACTTATATATATATATTTTTAAAAAAAATTTATATTTCTCCTTCAAAACTACTTACATACAATATTCATGGAAGATATATTTCACCCGTGTTAGCAAACTATTTCTGATTTGAAATAGAACTAGATTTTTTAAGAAGGAATGGTAGAGATTTGTATGATAATATATAAGTGAGTTCGACTAGAAATGTGAATGTAATTAGTTTAATCAATTTTTATTTTAAGATATACATAATAGAAAATAACACTACAAAATCACGGTTGAAGACGTTTACTTGAGGGAAAAATTCTAGTAATCTAGAGTACTAAATACTTGGTATTCTTGGCCAATCAAGAATTCATATGTGGGTTTTGGGCCAAAATTATAAACAAATTGAGCATCTAAATCTAGTATTCATGGCCAACTAAGAATTATACATGGATAAACAAATTGAGCCCCTGAATTCACATTTCAATTTTTGATTGGCGAAAAGTACCGAGTTAATAATGCTTCATTTTTTATTTTATTCTATTATTGTTATTATTGTTAGTGTATTTTTTTCCCCAAACTGTGTGCCGGTTCTTCATCCGAATCTCCTATGACTTCCTTGTGCTTGCTTGAAGGGAACATTTCCGGGGGACATAAATTGGTAAATCGAACGGAAATCTCAACACGTTCCTCGGCTTGTTCCCTGCTTGCTTGAAACAATTTATCACATTCTTGATTGGAATTGATCTAGTGCCATATATATGGTATCCTATGGCGCCATATAGTAATGTGATGTACATCGAGGCACGCCACATGGTCGTATGATGCCAGAGGGTGCCATATGTATAGTGCTAAAATGAGACTCCATTCTTGATTCTATACTCGCAAGGATGATAAGTTATTGAAAGTCTTGAAATAATTTATCCCTTTCTTGATTTTGTACTCTACTAGGGGAGATAATAAATGATAAGAAATTGAAATTAGTACTCACTTTGTTGTTGGAGAAAAAAAAAAAGGAAAAAGCACGAAGAAAGTAGCACTCACTTGAATTCTCATGGAGAGTCGGTGCATGAGCTATTTAGTGCATGTCCTGAACGCATCTATTCTTTTATGCTCGTTTTATAGTTTCAGAAGTTTGTTGGATCTTCATTGCTGCAACAATGTTATCCATACTTTCATCCAAAATTCAACGAGCTCTAGTCGAACCTGAATCCAATGGGTGCTTCTCGTCCATATAATATATATATATATATATATATATATATATATATGAGTAGTTGCTTACATTTTCCGGTGAGCAGTGGCTTTCGATAGCTAGCCAACAAAACACTCAATAGACGCGCATTACACACGTTAGTCGTTTTTCATTTTCGATTGATTGATAGACCCGTTTTCCTTTGGATTATTGGCTCCCTCGACCGGACAAATATGGCCCATAGGCCCAATTATGGAAAAAGAAGGTCAATTTTGTTACAAACCCAAATATAGGTTTTAAGGGTAACTTTCAATCTCAACTGCTCTGTGGCCGACTCTCACGGAGGAGGAGAATCAAAGGAGAAAATGGCCAAGTCGAAGAATCACACTGCGCATAATCAGTCGTACAAAGCGCATAAGAATGGAATCAAGAAACCCAAACGCCATCGCCAAACCTCAACCAAAGGGGTTCGTCAAATTCTTTTCATTCCTCTGTTCGTGACTTTTGTGTGCGTGTTTTTGTGGCTAAAGTTATCGAGGGTAATGTAGTTACGATAAGCAAGTTAGAACGGAGAGGGAAGGACTGCGGTCGTGTCTAATGGTTAAATGTTGCTGTGTTTGTGCATGTATGTGTCAGTGTTATATATAAATTTTTGACTTTTGGGCTTTGTGTGTTGATAGATGGACCCGAAGTTCTTGAGGAACCAGAGGTACGCAAGGAAGCATAACAATAAGAGTGGTGAGTCCGCCACTGAGGAAGAGTAGATTGAAACGACATAGTTACTTACCTTTGCCACGCTTGGTATCTGGAAGATGAGGGTTTGGGTTTTATTATGAATTTGATGGTGATTAGAGTTTACCTTTCCTTGGATTATAGTAATGAGATCCTTTATTTTATCTTACTGTTATGTATGATCTGAACCATTAGTTTACTTCTTCAATGATGAAAAACCCCATATGAACATCATTTTATTGTTTTTCACTTCATTTCATTTTGACTCGAGTGATGAACTAATAGCTACTGATGCTTTTTTTTTTTTTGGGTGGAATAATTTTATTTAGGATTATGTTTAGACAACCTTACATGTACATTTGATCTTGTTTATACTCCCATAACCTGAATTATGTAGAGTCGGTTTCTATCAACCCGGGCCCCGCCGGGGGGGGGGGGCTTCTTTTGAAAAGTAATTTTTCTCGTTTTGTATTTATCTTGCTAGTTCAGCAGGCTTTGTAATATTTGCCGGCCTAGATGCCTAGAGTTTGGTGCTTGGATGGTACCTGATTTCGTGGGATGATATGGGGTTCTCTTGGATCATGTTTCGGATAAATCGTTTTCGACTTTCAAGAATATTTTGAAAGGGATGAAAGCTTGGGTGACTACATATCTGATGCTGAGTTGGTGTGTACTGCCATATGTTTTAGGCATAATTTAGCTCTATCATTTGGTTGGCCTGTTTTATTTTATATGAGTTAGATATAGATGGATTTAAAAAAGCAGTGAGGGAATATTGAAAAAAGATTTGTGATTTAATTTAGCTTCATCATTTTGTTGACCTGTTTTATGTCATGTGAGTTAGTATATTGATGGAGTTAAAAAAAATAGTGAGGGAATATTGGTAAAAGGTTTGTGATTTAATTTAGCTCCATCAGTTAGTTGACCCGTTTATGTTATATGGTTAGTATATTGATGGAATTAAAAAGATAGTGAGGGAATATTGAAAACAAGTTTGTGAGTTGTCATGAGATGTTGCATTGGTGGTGTCTTGAGAATGAGTATGGAAGCACGCTTAACTAAATAGAGTATTTCCTATTTATTATTATTATTATTATTTTACTTTACTCTTTGCATATGATCATATATGATTTTATATGTGGGATGAAGTCTGAATGTATGTTGGAAAAAAATGTGTGGTACCAAGATTTGGTTGAAGTTCCCTTTGCAATTTAGACCTCCGTTTATGGAGGTAGGACGTCTTTCTGTACGTTTGTCCTCACTTTGCTTTAGTTGAAAGGATATGTGCCTAACGTTTGTAAAGTTTTTTATCTTGGTGATGTGGCCTTATTCATGGTGATGTGTCAGGCTAGTTTAGGTGCATCTTATTCTGAATCATTGTTTTTCATGCATCCTTACCTCGTTTTGCTTCAACCGTGACAATTAGGTTCTACTTGCATGTTGCTTGATAAATGTTATGCTAGTGCCTGTAAAGTGTTAACCTTTCAATTCTTTCTTGTCTCTATTGTGTGTTCACCCAGTGCTTGAGATTGCACTTGAGCAGAGAGAAGATTCATGTTAGTGTTATATCACTCTTTAATTCAAAGTATAATAAGTGGTTGAACGAATAGGTAGATGTATGTCCATTTATATCTTGTAAAAGTTGTTCCTTTGTTTTTTCAGAATATAATTGTAGTTATACTTACCGGGGTACATATTTGAAAACATTATTTTGGTTTTGGTTGTTACAAATGCAGGGTTACATTACACCGTAAGATTGGAAAATAAAAACAACCTATTCGTATCTATGTCGCACTGGTAGTGCTCAGCATCACTTTAGGACAAATGATGTTTTGATACTCATATTTGTACGATCTGATGATGTTTTTCAACCTAGTCATGACATGAGTTTATGAATTGGTTTATTTGATTTGGATCATCCACGCAAATGATGTTTTGATACTCATATATGCACGATCTAATTTCCTTGTTCTTTTGTTTTGTGTTACACATATGATGCGTAAAACTTGGAGTGGAAAATATGACTTTTAACAAATTTATAAAAGGAAGAAAATCCGATAGTTATGTTTGTGACCAATTAGTGTATGATTTTGGTAATTGATTTTGTGAGATTTTTTTTTTAAAAATTTTTTGGTAATTAATTAATTGTGTTATATATGTTTATTATTATACAATACAAACCATGTTTAACAATAGAAACAAAATTGTTGACGTGTCTTTTTTGAGACATTTTTGAGGATTACACTCTTGTAGGTGATAAGGCGTTGTAAATTCCCTGAGGGAATCAAGTCTTTTAGGGATCGATCCTTAAACGTTGACTTCAGAAGTTTTAAAGTTCTAGAGATGATTCTTGGTATCAAGAGTGTGATAATTAAAGAGGACAAAATTATCCTTCTACCCTTGCTACACGACGCTCTTCCGATCTTGCATGCCAAGTTGTACTAATTAAGTGGAACAAGTCCTTAACATGCTCACATTATTTATTTATTTATTTATTATTATTACTTTTTTTTTTGTGTGGATAAAAACATGTTTACTAGCCTATCAACATTCTTAAAATTTTTCTTTTTAATTTATGGACTGTTTGGTTTGTGTTATAACATAAATATATTATAATTCTATCACATTAAATCACAACTTTTCACTGTTTAACAAAATTTAATTAATCAAATTAAACCACATGTCATAAAAATTCAAATTTCAAAATATATTATAATACAATCTAATTATAGACATTACCAAAAGGACCCTTAATTTAATGAAATTTCAGGCATCAATGCTTTTCGAACTCTTAACCGTCCCTCTGAAAAGTTGAACCCATAGTCTATATTTTATAGTAATAGTGTGTTTGATTACTAAAGATTTTCTATGGAAAATGGGGTTTTCAGCTAAATTTCTATTTTTGCGGTGTTTCATTGACATTTTTTTTAAAGAAAACATTTTCCATCTTTTGGTCACGTGGCCACCTTTTTCTTAAAAACAAGAATTTTTTTTTATGGGGTGTAGGTTTTTTATTTTCTACATAATTCACACTTTTTTTGATAATTTCAATTTCAATCAAACGCTTTACAATTTATTTTTTACGGAAATCAATTACGAGTAATTCAATTAACTAGAAAATATTTTCCTTTTAGGTAAATTCTATGCATATAATCAAACGCACCATAAGTTTCAATCACTAAATAATTAGTGTCAAGTGTATATTATGCGAATCATAACATTTCCGGGATTACAAGATCGTAACAAACAAATGAGAAGTAATTATCCTTTTCGGTCCTTTGCTTTGTGATCCAACGGGCAAACGTTGCTTCACGAAATTCTGATTCTGGTATGATTGTGGATGTTGGACACGTTCACACTTCATTTACACGTGTCCTTCTCACCCAGTCTCCTGAATCCTCTTTTCCCTTTTGCTCCCTCCGCGAATATTTGCCTTCTCCCTCTCTCCATATATACTACCTTCTCCCAGTTGATTTTCGTACGAGTAGGGTTTTTTCTTTGCATATTCTCTTCTGCTGTCAAAACTTTTCTGGGTAAAAATGAGTAACGGTAATTTGGAGACTCGCTCGATTCTTGATGAGCTTAAAAGCTTTGAAAGCGGAGGCTTTCTTGATCTCGGCCATCCACTTCTTAACCGGATTACTGACAGTTTTGTCAAAGCGGCGGGGGTTAGTCTCTTTTTGCACTCACAGCATGCACAAATTTCTCTGTTATACGTGTATGTTTACGTGCAAGTTGTCATTTTGTGCAGATTGGGGCTATTCAAGCTGTAACGCGTGAAGCCTCTTTTGCGGCTTTTGAAAGTAATGTTTATTGTTTTATTAATTTCCTGTGTCTATCTTGTTGTTAATCATTTGTTTTTCGGTTTCTGGATGTGGCTTGGGATTATTTTCTGGTTAATTTTTTCGTGGGTTCTTGATCAGATTGACATGGAAAAAATGATTGAGCAGGTGCAGGTGCAGGTGGAGACACCGGTGTCAGCCACAAACTCCCGGGGCTTAAAAGTACACAACAAGTTGGATATTGTTTACCAACTTTTATTGAACATTGTACAACACAATAAAAACAAGATTATGATTTATGAATATGGAACACAAAAGGGTTTAATATACTTGATTTTAGTAAATTAGTTTTAATAACTAGTTATGCAAACAAGAAGTAATGACTAAGCTGAAGACCTAATTGGCCAACAAATAAGTAAGATCAAGTTTATTTGTACTTGTAGCTTGTGAATAAGTGGTGAACTTGATTTTTAAGTGTTTACTTTGATGATAATAGATGAGATTGTTTGCTCATTTTGCAGGAGCCACAAACAGGAACTCGGTTGAGGCCTTGGTAAGCCTAATTCTTCGTTCTGCAATTTTTGTCTTAAGCACTCTTGTTCAATGTAGGATAGCATCGCGCAAGCAGAGCAGGACCGAACTAGTTCACCAGCCATTTGCACTTGCCTGGGGACACAAGCAGATCTTCTTATTATGGTGCTGTAATCTTTTTTGTTATGGTGCGGTAGGGGCCTTCCATAGGCTCGACTTGGTAGCTAAAATTTATTGTAGGAGTTACGCAAACATGAGAACTGGAAATAATTGAGACAAGAAGAAACAAATGAGAAACCATATTTACGTGGAAACTTCTTTGTTTGAGGAAAATGTGGGAAAAATTACAGTGCTAAACCATTATGGCAATAGTTAATTATAACCTAGTAGGTTAATACTAATTCCTGAAGCTTTTACTGTCAGGGGAAAAATGTGTAGACACTTGAGTACCTAGAAGAACTTTTTAAGTCTTCAAGATCTGAGGGAACACAATGTTGTTTCACAATCACACAATTCAAAATTTTAAATTCACTATTTCTCTTGAAAGTTTTACATGGATGCGGTACTCTTGCTGGGGTGACATGTCATTGTTACGAGCATCTCTTCTGCTGGCATTCAGCGTAAAGAAGGATTCTAGAATATGGACGGATATATAGATTAGTATATGTACTTATGGATGGTTGAGGCTGTCTGCTCAAAGAAGTTCTTGTCCCCTCATATATGTGATGTGATAATGTTTTTGAAAACTGTCTCCGGTTACTTTATCCTGGGAAGAGATGGAGCCTAATCAGTTCTGCAACTCTTGCTTTATCATCCACTGCCTCTGTTGCATTGCTTTGGTTGCTATTAGGTCCCAAACTAAACCAAAACAAACATTCCATCACAACTAGTTGCCTTGAGACACATGACAAGGCGAGATTAGCGTAAACATCTTTTGAGCAAAGACACACTGAGTGGGAAGGTAACCGCAATGATGCATTGTGGCCTGAGTCTTAACAGCTAAAGTAAGCTGGTTCACTGCTCTGGTTTTGTTCATTTGCGGATGCAGGTTTTTCTTCCAGGAGATGTCTTATTTACCAATGCAAATTTCGTTTCCTGAGATTTTACATTGCCATTATTATGTGCTTGATGTTGATCTGTGTATTGTTACTATGTTATTAGGTGAAGAGCACTGGCAAAGAATCTCTGCAGTGGGGTAAGGCTTCAAATGAATATCAACTCCTTGTTCATGTCGGAGTTTATTTTATAACTTAGAGTATGACGTGATTTTCTTTTTTCGATCTTTCTTTTGATCTGACCATCCTGTTCCTGAGGATGTGATCCTCCCCGTTTCTCTTGTAGTTCATTAATGGCACTTGGTTTCCTGCAATGTGATGGCAATGGTGAATTTATTTACTCTTACAATTTTTGCAGGGTTGGCTGCTGGAATGTATTCAGGTCTTACTTATGGACTGAAAGAGGCTCGTGGAGTTCATGATTGGGTAATTTTTGCTATTTCCTTTTTATAATACATGTTTGATGTTAAATTTGAGTACCCTCGTCATACAGTCTGCTAAATGTTACACTTGTTGGCCAATTTGATGCAAAAATTAGAGACCTAGTTTTGAAAAACTGAGTCGAATTCTGACCATATGTGAAGTGGCCTGTTGGGGTAAAATAATTCGAATGTAAATCAGGTATTAATCCTGGATCATAGGATCAGTTGAATGCAGTAATTCCTGAAGAACACAATGAGTATTTTATGTTTTTACATAGCATATAACCTGGGTAGATAGTGATCTTGCTGCAGGAATCGATTCTCCTGTTCATAAAATTTTCTGTTGGGTGCAGAAAAATAGTGCGTTTGCTGGAGCACTTACTGGAGCAGCATTGGCTTTGACAACTGACGATCACTCTCAAGAGCAGATATTGCAATGCGCAATCACTGGAGCTGCTATCTCTACAGCTGCAAATCTCCTCACGGGGATATTCTAAAGTAGCTATTCCATTAAGCCAGCCACAGTCGGTTGATGATTGTGGTTGAGTTGAGTAGTTATCTTCCATAATCTGAGATTTACAGTGGATATAATTGCCTAAGAACACGAGTCAAATCAAATTTTGGTTTCCTTTTCTTTGACCTGTAGGGGTCAATAACTATGAATTCTTCCTGGTTTCCAGAAAAAATCAAATGCAGCATATGCAACTATTTGGTGTTCCAGTGTGGTTTAGTAGCTTTCCTTTGTTTACTAGGTGAAATTGAACTCGTCTTCACTTTGGAAATTACCAAATTTACCGTATATTGCATTACATTGAAGGGTTCTGCTTCTGTTAATTGCTTCAGTCTTTTAATTGCTTTTGTTAATTGATAAACTTCTGGTTTTCCAGTTTGGTTTTTATTTATCTTTATCCTTATTTTAATTTTCTTTTTCAAATAATAATGTTTTTAGCCACCACGCTGTCTTTTGATATTCGAATAGCTCTACACATGCTTTCATGTGGCACTGTCATGAATATGTTACATGTATTGATATGATATCTTAACGGACTAGTAAATATTTGAGTAATTCTGAAGAGTAATGTTGTATAACATTACATCATTGAGGCATCGATAGATTAAGTGGTTTATTATGTATTGTCTTTTTCTTTTTTAATTTTTTGAGAAGGATATTATGTATTTATTTTAATGTATTATTTATTGTGATGTGATAATTGATTGCCACTTAAATTGGTTTGAGGCACTATTTGAAAATGACATTATTCAATTATTTTATGGAGATGCTTGTTTTCGTGATGTATACGAACAAGTCGACATTTATGTGGTCAATTGGTTTGGTAGTCAGGAAAGGTTAATGGGTGATATTTACTTCTGATATTTTCAATACATGTGTTTTTCGTTCTTGACCTTTTTAGAATTTTGTAAAATATTAATATGTTTTTATTTTTGGCCTTTAAAATTTTGTAAAACACACAGAGACACTCTTTAACTTTATTTTGTATATTCTTTGTAGCTTAAAAAAAAAAATTTAAGATCTTCTCAACTTTTCAAACATTATTTTATCTTTTTGGATAAAGGGGGAGATGTTCGGGACTCCTGTTCAGAAATTTGAACATTTAATTATCGCGCTGCATATGGTGTTTTCTCTTGTATTGTGGATAGTGAGACTATTTTACAATTTCAAAAATCCCCGGCAAGCAAGGGTTAGACTTTTATCTTTCCTTTTTCTTTTTTTTTTTTTTTAAATACTAGCTAATCTACTGTTGCACGGGAAACACATGACACACATATATTTCTAAAACAAACAAAATCAAACAATTAATTAAACTTTAAAAAATAAAAGAAAAATTTGTACAACTATTTTCAAAATTGATATTTTATGTTAATTGATCGATTGCTGGTCAATATATGTGTGTAATCTATATATATAGCTATTTGTATATTTATCCGATTAGCCTGCTTGAAAGTTTTGATTATTCAGATCTAAAAGGAAATAGATAATTATGAATTTGATTGTTGCACTTACTCAGTTAAACGCAAAGAAAAAATAATTAAGAATTTGATTGATACACTTACTTGGTTAAACGAAATCTAAAGTATTTTCAAAGGCCGAAAGTTCCGTTTCAACAACTAGCAGATAATTAAAAATTACTATGTAAAATTAAAAGACGTAATAAACAAAAGGTTTGAAAGTTAAAAAAAAAAGATTTAGGTGAACAGATAAATAAATTATTAAAAATTATTATGTAAAATTAAAAAATTAATTCACTATTTGGTTAGTATTATCCGATTATTATTATTAGGGTGAACAAAAAAAGAGGAAAAAAGAAAAATAAACGAAAATGAAAACAGAAAAATAAATGAGACATCGATGACATCATCATGACATTAAATTTCTAATTCCCTTAGGGTGCCAATTAAAACAGGAAAAGTTAACCCACCAGTTAGATTATTATTATAAATATATAGATTATTATTATTAGGGTGAACAAAAAACGAAAAATAAACGAAAATAAAAACAGAAAAATAAGTGAGACGTTAGCAACATCATCATGATATCAGATTTTCAATTCCCTTAAGGTTTCATTTTAAGGTGAGAAAATTAACCCATCACTTAGTTAGTATTATAAATATATAGATTATTATTACTAGGGTAAAAAAGGAGGAAAAAAAGAAAAATAAACGAAAATGAAAACAGAAAAATAAATGAGACATTGATGGCATTATCATGACATCAAATTTCTAATTCCCTTAGGGTACCAATTAAAGTAGGAAAAATTAACGCACAAGTTAGATTATTATTATAAATACATATTATTATTATTATTAAGGTGAACAGAAAATGAAAAATAAACGAAAATAAAAATAGAAAAATAAATAAGATATTAGTGACATCATTATAACATCAGATTTCTAAATCCTTTAGGATGTCATTTTTTTGTGGGAAAATTAACTCACTCTTAGTTAGTATTATAAATATATAGATTTAACAAACGTATCAATTTTGGAATTATTGATAAATAAGCCCTTTAAAATAAACGTAAAATAAATTTACAATAAAAGGTCCATAAGCCGAAAACAAAGTGGAAGGTTAGACTTTAGAGGCAAACAACCCATACAACTAGCCTTCTCTCAAAAAATATAAATAAAATAAAGACCCTATAATTATCCAATCAAGAAAAAGTGGGCGGCCAATATAGCTTATAAAAGTTGAAGGGCGCATATTGTAATAAACCACCGTCTATAATCTCGTTATATCCTCGCTTGTCGATTCAAGATCACAGTTTTTCCTCAAATTCGAAGAAGGCGAAGGTATTTGTTTTTTCCCCAATTCTTCTTCAGTTTTCTGATAACAAGTTTGTGTATGGCTGTCAAGTTATTCACCTGTTATTATCTAAGTTGAATTATAGATCGGCTTACAGATTCCATTCTAGTTCTAGGGTTTTATGACACTGCAGTTTACCTGGTTGGGTTTTGAATTTGATGTAAATATTTTTCTAATTCGTGGCTTATCATAGAACGAATGCGTGCTTATCTGGGTTTCTTGTTTTGTGGGATCTAAACTCTAGTACTTTTGGGTTAAGAGGAACTTTCTAATGTTGTGTTCATTCGTTTCTGTCAAGGTAGCTTTTCGATTCTGATATCATGTCCAGGGTTTGGGGTTATGATATTTTTCTAACAGTTTTGCCCAGATTATTGCTGTATAATTTAATCTTCCTGTCTTTTCCTTTCTTTTCCTTCATTTTGGGAATTCTTTATCTTTATAAATGCAGAAGAGCGTGAAATTTTCAATTCAAGGGCAAATAGCTTTTTCCATCATTTTTACATTTTCTTCAGTTTTCAAGGGTAAATGGCTTTTTACGTTATTTATTTATTTATTTATTTATTTATTTATTTATTTATTTTGGGTGGGGTGGGGGTATGATGGCTATGTATGCATCTGCATATGTAATCCTGGGTTAATTGAGGTTTGGATGGCTTATATTAGCTGATTTTTATTGAACTCTTCTTTTGGGGACTTTGATTACAACAATTTGTTATTTTAATGCAGAAACCATCTGGAAGGAGGAAGTCGACTTGTTTATCTTAATAGTTGAACATGTCAAGTAACAAAGATGATAGTGCTGCTCAGGATGCAGCA